>JAAGKR010002415.1:58011-94789 GCA_011419295.1 Clarias macrocephalus
CCACCCTCTTCAACACGATTTTGAAAAATTACCATCAGGTAGAAGATATAGGGTACCCATAGCAACAAGAAATGTTTTTAAGAATTATTTAATACCTTTTGCTATTAATTTATTAAACAAATGAAATGTGTTTCCTTGGCCGATTGTATGTTATGTAAGTGAGTGTTGCTAACAATTGTTTGTTATTGTATAGGTATTGAAATTGTGGTTTAATATTATTGGTTCTGTATGCCTTTAGTACATTAAGGTGTCCTGATCCATGATGTGGGGGCTTTATGTGTTTGCTTATGTATTTGTTTTTGATGTGTTTTTTGTTTGTTATGTGTTGTGTGATGTTAGTCTGAGGCCAAAGACAAATTTCCACATTATGTGGACAATAAAGATTTCTAATCTAATCTAATCTAATCTAATCTAATCTAATCTAATCTAAAAATGGACACAGGATATGCACTGTGGGAACATGGTGTAAGAAAAATGTTACAAATCCTTACAGCATTTACAATGCTTGAAATTTTTACAGCAGGTAAGAATCTTTCCCCGGGAAAATGAAATACTCAGATCACAAAAACAACATAGCATAATGCACATTGTCTGTGAATGCCTGAATGTGGTTATGAATATGACTTTTAGCGAAGATAACATGTTCTCATGAACCCATGGAGCGTACTTTCACTTTGTAAAATGCTGCATTTCGATCAAAAGCCTGGTGAAAGTGTGCACGGATATGAGCAGATTTATCAATAAAAATTACTGATAAATCTGCAGACATAATCCCCCAGAGATGCAACAAACACAAATATATACTTTCTAAATAAACGCTGCCTTTTGCAATGCGAAACACGCCGATATGAACGGCTTTATATAAATCATAATATAAAATATTTTAATGAATTTATCAGAAATCACGCTTTATTTTTTTCCCTCCCTAGCCTCAGTGAATCCTGTTTTTGTGTGAGGAATTCAAATATATAGGTGTGAACAGCTGAGACATCAATTTAGTCCTGGGGAAATCTGGTGTCAATAGGTCTTATATATTCATGAGAAGTGATGGATTATTCAGTGAAACAGAGGCTCTGCTGAAAAAGTTAGGCATATCAGTCACGTTACCCCAAATAAAAGGTCTTTCTGAGTGTTATAATTTAGTTGTTTTGCTATAGGCACACACCCAAGCCTTTCATGAATACAGTTCTGTGTGCAAAACAATCTGCCAGGTTGGTTTATTCTCAGTTTTCTGCTAGAGATTGAAATTGAATTTTGACCTAAGTTTTAAAGCTGCACATGAATCTAACATATTTACATCAGCCACATTATGAAAGCCCAGTTTGTGCTCTATGTATATAAGGGAAAAATATTAAACACAAATTTAAATTTTACTCCAATTAACAACTAAATCACTGTCCGACCTGAAATCACTGTCCAACCCAAATGCACTAATTTGCCTTTACTCTTTAGACAGTCTGCTTATAAATCTCATAAACATGCATTTGGGATGTTTATGCATCCATTTTGTGGGTATTAGACCTTGTGGACTTTATGATATTCTAAAGTAGTGCTTCTGAAAAAATGTCAGCAAAGATTTTTGGCACTGTTTACGTCACAGAGGTAGTGGAAAACATTACATATTTTAGCTGAATAAAAAGTTAAATGAAAAGAGACGTAGTTGAATCCAAAGTAATCTGTAAGAGGTTTTTACTGCAGAACAAGATAACCCAATTTTGGTAATTTAAAAAATATGAAGATTTTCAATGCATGTAAAAATTATTACAATCAATATAATACAATATTGATATAGAAACTAAAATTAGAATATTTTGTTTTTAACAAGAGTGATAAAAGGCACAAATGACAACATACTGAATCAAACTTTTGTATATGATTTTGCAAAACCTTGGCTCTAACAGTTATGTCACAGTTAATAAATCAGCCAGTGTTTGTGCCACTGTAGTTTAAGATCAGTAATATTTTAAGTGAGTTTTAATTAAAACATTGTGAATATATGCTTTGTGTTTTTTATTGAGTCATGGCAGAACAAAAATATTTTTAACTTTTTAAGATTTGATGAAGATCCTAAGAAACAATAAAAGTAATACAAAAAAAAAATCAATTTATAATGCATCATCAGACTCCTCCTCTATCAGTTTCAGTTTCACTTTGTAGTTGGCCATGGTGCCTTATCACTAGGGTTGGGTATTTTTTTTTTTCAATACCGGTGCCAAATCGATACTTTTAAACTGGTACCGGTGCCAAAACGGCGCCTGAACCGATACTTTGCAAAAGCCACAAAATGATGGTGGATGACTCAAGAATACATTTTTAATGAACAAAAAAATGTATGCTTAAAATTAAACAATATATTAAAAGTTTAAGGTATTTATGAATATATAAGTAAATACAAAAAAAAACAACAACAACAAAACATAAGCCACCTGACCCAACTACAATAACTAAATGCTTCAAATTTTAGCGATTCTTTTGCAGAAAAATCACCATATTTCCCTTTTCTGGCAAAATACGACGATTAGATTTGACGTGTTTCCCCCTTTACACGCAACTGCTGTAAAACATTTGCTGCACGTCGCGGTGTCCTTCCTTGTGAAATATAGCCACACTTTCGACCGTTTAGTTTTAGGCATTTTAACGAAAGTTAAGATAGCGGTAGACCACCTGCTGCCGTCAGAGCGAGTGTAACGTTAGTTGCTGCATTCACGCGCATCTCGGATAGTCTTATTTACCGATGATTTGTGTTTAAAAATTTTTTATCTAATCTAATAAACTTTTAATTTACAAAAATAAAACGGACAGTAGCATTACTGAAACAATGTTTTGGATTTGTATTATCAAAGCTTTCTGAAGTCCTCAAGAGTTTTCTAATTAAGGAAATAATAAATTTTTCCGATCATTTCTGACACCCCATGAATGCAGTATTTTACTAGCGATCATGTGTGTTGATGAATCTAATGCTTATTACAACTGTGTCATCATCATAGCCCCAGAGAACAAATATATTAATCGACAGTTCAGGCATTTAAGTGGCACCGAAATGAGGCACCGAAATTCGCGTTCTGTTTCGGTCTGGTAGATACCTGTTATATAGGTACTCATATAGGTTTTCGGTACCCAACCCTACTTATCACAGTACTGGTGTTTGCAGGTTAAAGTCAGGACTACTAGAGGCAAGAAGGTGAACACAGGAAGCTAGGGGAGCACACAGGAAGCTAGGGGTGCACACTGGAGGCTATGGGGGACACACTGGAGGCTATGGGGAACACACTGGAGGCAATGGGGAACACAATAGAGGCAATGGGGAACACTGGAAGCTAAGGGAACACACTGGTGGCTAAGGGAACACACTGGAGGCTACCAAAACACACAGGAGGCTAACAGTGTCAGACTCGGTAGGGGGCGTGGTGAATCCAAGTGCAAATGCAGGAAATGTGTTACGAGGAGAAGCGGTGTTTTGGAGTGCTTGTGACTGACTAAGTAAATAATATGATGGTTCAAAGCCTCGGCGTGAATTCCAAGCTGCAGTGTGAGCGGGAACAGCCTCACTGGAATGCGGAAGCACAGATCGCCGGCACGAGTGCGTTGAGGCGAGCGGCGTGACGTCAGCTTTGCGGGAATGCGGAAGTGCACGGCGCCGCCGTGTAATCCGAAATGTATACCGGCGTGTAAGCGCTGAGAAGCAGGAGCGTGCAGAGCCGGCGTGGAGGAGAAAGGGAGAGCCTCGCGATGAATGCCGGTGTAGGCTGGAGGAACCTAAGCCAGTGGAAACACGTAGCGTGAGCTCGGCGAGGGTCGTGGTCATGAAACGGGCGAGGGTCGAAGCCGGAGTGACGAGAGGAGGTCCGTGATCCAGATTCGTGGTCGGTAACAGGTAGGTGGTCGGCAACGGGAAATATCCAAATAACAATGATCCGATAACGAGAGGTGAAGACGTGGTCAAAAACAGAGCGAGGTCGATAACAGACTGAGACGAGAAAAACGCTGGTAAATTGAGGCTGGTAAGGCGCACAATAAACTGGCACTGTCGTGGTGTCGGAGCGTGACTTAAATAGGCATGTGAAGTAATCAGTGATACAGAGAACAGGTGTGGAGAGCGGGAATTGAGGCGGTGAACTGAAAGGAGTGGTTAGGAACATGGAGCGGGCGTGCTCAGGTGGTCATGGCGAGGCTGTGGCTTGATGTGGCATGACAAACAGAACACACTAAACATTTAGCACATTCACACATACATACACAAAATAAACTAAAATGACACACTTACACATTAAACAAATCACAGAACACAACAGAGCCCAGATAAACAAACATAAGTAAAATAAAACATAACCAAACCAAACCACATGCCCACTGACAGTATTAATGCTCGACCCAGTTTCCCAGAACAACCAGCTATTTATAATGAGCTACCTCGGGTCAAGTCAAGTCAAGTCAATTTTATTTATATAGCACTTTTAACAATTGACATTGTCGCAAAGCAGCTTTACACAATCAAAAGAAGTAAGTTTGTATGCAATGTGAATGTGTATGAATCAAAATGATAAGATTGTCCCTGATGACCAAGCCGAGGTCAACGGTGGCAAGGAAAAACTCCCTGAGATGGTAATAGGAAGAAACCTTGAGAGGAACCAGACTCAACAGGGAACCCATCCTCATCTGGGTGATAACGGATAGCAGGGATTGATCAGCATAATAATGTGTAAGACTGGAAGTTCAGTATAACAGGAGATGTGTTAAAATTTAAATTCAAATTAAAAGGAGTCCAGTTTGTTCCTGGAGGCTTAGGTAGACTGTAGGAAATTCCAGTCCTGAGCTATCGAACAACTGAAGTCACAGATCCCCAGAGAACAACTGTCAGCATCAATGTCAGCATGTCAGTCTTCGTGGAAACCATCTCCAGCCACCAGACGAATCCAGGCAGACCACACGGGGCATTCATGCGACGAGATCTCCAACCAGAAGCAGGACTCCAGGACAGGTTAGATGGGTCCAGAGGGCAGAGGGGTCTGGATCACTGGCAACTCAAGTGCGACATGTATAGCTCGACAGAGAGACAGGGAGAGGGGGAGAGGAGAGAACAGAAAATAAGGAGAGATGGCAGTTAGGTATGGTCACAGTCAACATGTATAAGGTGAATGTATATTTAGTGCAAAGTGCAAGCAGGGACTCCGGCAGGACTAACTATAACAGCATAACTAAAAGGGAGAGCCAGAAGGAAACACAGACATGAGGGCTCCCTGAAATGTAAAGCAACCAATCACCTCACCGTCAACAAACCTGAGTGATCAATGAGAGTGGGGAAGACCGCATCTAGACATACCAGTTCACCAGAATACTCTACGTCCATGAGTCCCCCAGATCTGCTCCTTTATCTAAGGCTAATCTTTTTACAAAAAGGCTTGGCTAAATAAATAGGTTTTTAGCCTAGACTTAAACACAGAGACTGTGTCTGAGTCCCGAACATTAATAGGAAGACTATTCCATAACTTTGGGGCTTTGTAAGAAAAAGCTCTGCCCCCTGCTGTAGTTTTAATAATACGTGGAACTGACAGGCAGCCTGCATTCTTTGATTGAAGTAGGCGTGGCGGATCGTAAGACACTAGCAGTTCACTCAAATACTGTGGCGCGAGACCATTTAGTGCTTTAAATGTCAAAAGTAATAATCTTAAAATCAATGCAAAATTTCACAGGGAGCCAATGCAGTGTAGATAAGATAGGGGTGATGTGCTCGTATCTTCTGGTTTTAGTGAGGACTCTCGCTGCTGCATTCTGTACTAACTGAAGCTTGTTTATACACCTAGTTGAACAACCAGACAGTAAGGCGTTATACAATAGTATAACCTAGAGGTGATAAAAGCATGAGCTAGTTTTTCTGCATCATTTAGTGACAATATGTTTTTTATCTTGGCAATATTTCTAAGGTGAAAGAAAGCTATCCTGGTAATATTATTTACATGTGCTTCAAACGAAAGGCTGGAATCTATAATCACACCAAGGTCTTTTACTGTTGCATTTGATGGAACAGAAAGGCCATCTAAAGTTACAGTGTGATCAGAAAGCTTACTTCTAGCTGATTGTGGTCCTATGACTAGAACTTCTGTCTTATCAGGATTAAGCAGAAGAAAATTAATTAACATCCAATCTCCAATGTCCTGCACACACTGCTCAATTTTAGCAAACTTTTTCTCATCTGGTTTTGCTGAGACATATAATTGTGTTTCATCAGCATAACAATGAAAACTAATACCATGTTTACGAATTATGTTGCCCAGAGGAAGCATGTGAAGGGGAAAAAAGCAGTGGGCCTAAAACTGAACCCTGTGGAACACTTGAGAACATGAGGAATGGTCACCATTTAAATCTACAAACTGATAACAATCAGTCAAATAGGATCTGAGCCACAAGAGGGCAGTTCCCTTAATTCCTACTACCTTTTCTAATCTGTGAAGGAGAATACTATGATCAACGGTGTCAAAAGCTGAACTGAGGTCCAGTAACACAAGTATAGTGACTAATATAGTGATTAGGAGGTCATTTACTACTTTAACAAGTGCTGTCTCTGTGTTGTGATGAGGCCTAAATCCTGACTGATACAGTTCATTTATGCTATTTCTGTGTAGATGTGAACATAGCTGCTGTGATACTACTTTTTCCAGAATCTTGGAGATGAAGGGAAGGTTTGATATCGGCCTGTAATTAGAAAGCTGACGGGTCAAGGTCAGGTTTCTTGATTAGCGGTTTAATAACGTCTAATTTAAAGGATTTGGGGACATACCCACTACTGAGTGAACAGTTAATTACTTTCAACAGGGGTTCTATTATTGCTGGTACTATCTGTTTGAGAAAATGTGTCGGTATAGGATCTAATATACAGGTTGACGATTTTGAAGAAGGGATGAGTGAAATTAGCTCCCTCGCTTCAAGGGGAGTAAAGTATTCTAAGTTCTGATGTGATGTGGTTAGTTCATCTGTATTACTTAAATTGTCTGGTTTCAAAGCCTGAATTTTTTGCCTAATATTTATGATTTCACTCGGGTACCTTCTGGGAAACTGAGTCGACTAACAAAAAACTACAAAAAACAAACAGGCGCACACAGTGCCCTCTATGGGTAGTCCCTTACAATATAAAAAGTGATTGTGTGTTTCTCATCTTCTTTGTTAACCTGGCGTCTTTGGGGGAAGCAAATCACAATTTTACCATTTTATTTATTTATTTTTTTACAAATTTACTAAGTTTTCTGTTAAACTGTTCATATGTATGTGTATATGTGTAAGTCATTTGGTTTAAAAACTGGCGTGGATGGCACCGCGAATGGCTGCCTCGTGTGGTCTTTCTGTTTTTGTTAGTTTGTCCTGTTTTTTGTTTCTCAAATGTTATCAGTTATACCAGAGATGAACTGCTGAACTGTCACAAACTAACCGGAGATGAACCAGAAGACTAGCAGTTAGCCCTGTAGCGTGAATGGTAAACCCAAACGCGGAAGTAGCGCGAGCAGGCAGGATAACCACGCTGGTTATTATTAGAACTCTCCAGAAGCGAGAGCAAGAGTTTACACTAATAAACCCGCGTTCTAAGTACACGCACCCAATCGGAAGCGATAACCCAAGAAAGTGAGTACTCACGTTTAGACGAGCGAAGCGTCGGCGATAGCATGGGCAAAACTCAATGACTGAGCGAGTGTAAAGCGCCATCTTGTCTCCTTTTATGCTTCCTAAGTCGCGACCGCGCTACTTCCGGGTCCTCGTGCCGGTCGCGTTAGGAGTGCGCATGACAGTATGCACACACCCCCCGTCCAGGGTGAAGTAGTGAAGTGTTTCATTTGGTATGTATGGCAGCTGGAGCAGGCAGCTGAAGCCGGTAGGTGACAGGGTTAATCCGGAGGTTGATGCGGTATGGTCCAATGAATCTGGGTGACAACTTTCTTGATTCAGTCTGCAGGCCATACCTTGTCACCTACTTGGTACATTCGTCCCGGTGGGTGTCGACGGCAATGTTGTAGAGTGTAATGGTGGTTAGCTTGTTGAATGACGTCGTTTGCTTGTCTCCATAGCCGTCAACACCGGCGAACCAACTGTTGGGCCGACGGTACTTCCACCTCCGGTTCTTGATGGTTGAACATCGGAGGTTGGAAGCCGTAGCATACCTCGAATGGGCTTAGGTTGGTGGCAGAGGAGGTGTGGAGGTTGTGGGATAGCTCAGCCCAAATGAGGTAGCGGGCCCAGGAGCAGAGGTACCTGCTGCCCCGGAGTCGATGAATGCGGTACTTCCGACCCGTTTGTGGCCAAACTGGAGGTGTACTATTACCGTGAGACGGGAATCATTAGTCAGGGTGGTGGAGAGGGAGATGGGCCCCGGTGAGCTACTCTCATTTCTCACCGGGTCTGCGCGTTTCCCGACCACAGAGGACAGATGGCTCGATGGTGTGCAGCTGATCCACAATACGCGCAGAGCCCCTCCCTAAAACAGCGTTCCCGTTCTGCAGCGATTAAGGAGGCGCGCCCTAATTGCATGGGTTCCTCGGCTCCTGTGTCAACCACGGCGGGAGGTTGAGTACCGACGGTTCTGGTGGGTGCTGCAGTGAATGAGGAGTGGACTTCTGGAACTGGAGCGTGGGAGAAGAAGGGCGTGGAGGTTGTGCCGTCGTGATGGGTGGCAGGGTACGGGGAGCTGGCTTGGGGCGAGCTAGCAGACGTTGGTCGATCTGGAGGGCGAGATGGATTAAGCTCTCCAAGGTTGCTTGGAGCTCTTGTCCGGCGAGCTCGTCTTTTATGCGCGAAGCCAGCCCCTGGTAGTAGGCCGTCCGGAGGGCGAAGTCTCCCCAGTCGGTCTGCACGGCGAGAGTGCGAAACTCACGGCGACCCTCCCTGCCGTAGATGATATAGCTTAGAGTCAGTCTCCACCTCAGCAGCCGGCTGCTCAAAGGTGAGTTTAAGCTGACGGGTGAATTCTGTGTAGGAGTAGGATACGTCTGAATCTGAACGAAGAACCGCCGTGGCCCACTCAGCTGCCTGCCCGGATAGCAATGAGACGAGAAGAGCAATGTGCAGTCAGTCTGTGGAGTATCTGGTGGAATTAAACTCAAACACGAGATCCAATGCGGTTAGAAAAACACTGCACTTCCCATCCGTGCCATCCCATTTGTCCGGTAAAACTAGAAAAACATCAGAAGGTGGGGAGGGGGTTGGCGGCGCAGCAGCTCTGCCACCTCGCGGCGCAAGACCGCGACGTCTTGGAGCTCCTTGCGGAGAGACGCGACTTCACCACGGAGCTGATCGATCAGCTTAGCATGCTGGTCAAGCACATCGCAGAGGTGAGCAAACTTCGCTGGGTTTACTGCTGATGGCTCAGTCATTCTGTCACGAGCTAACCGGAGATGACCCAGAAGACTAGCAGTTAGCCCTGTAGCGTGGATGGTAAACCCAAACACGGAAGTAGCGTGAGCAGGCAGGATAACCACGCTGGTTATTATTAGAACTCTCCCGAAGCGAGAGCAAGAGTTTACACAAATAAACCCGCGTTCTAAATACACACAACCAATTGGAAGCGATAACCCAAGAAAGTGAGTACTGAGTGAGTGTAAAGCGCCATCTTGTCTCCTTTTATGCTTCCTAAGTCGCGACCGCACTACTTCCAGGTCCTCGTGCCGGTCGCGTTAGGAGTGTGCATGACATGAACATTCAGCAGAACACACCACTCAATTTTCAAACAGTTTTTAATTATTCAGACATTTTGTTTAACATTGTAACTGGCGGAGCAGCAGCGCTGCTGAAATGCTTTAAGAAGCGCAGGCAAGGGAAGAGAACCGGCGCGCTTGTCAATCTCAGACAGTGCGGCTATAGAACTGCGCTGCCGAGTATACATCTGGCGAACCTCCGCTTTTTACCCAACAAAATGGACAAACTTTTCCTGCTCTCCAGGAAAAATAAGGACTTTTCAAACTCTGCCGCACTGTGTTTCACGGAAACCTGGCTGAACGAAGCCATTCCAGATAACACGCTACACCTGCCAGGCTTCCAGCTGTTCAGAGCGGACCGCGACACAGAATCAACGGGGAAATCGCGAGGCGGCGGGACGTGCTTTTACATCAATGAACGCTGGTGTACAAATATGACACCATTTGAAAAAATGTGCTGTCCCGATCTAGAGGCATATTTTATCAACTGTAAGCCTTTCTATTCGCCGCAGGAGTTTACCTCGTTTCATCCTTCTGCACTTCATCCTTCAACATCTGGACAAACATCTGGACAAACCATGGGCTTATGCAAGAGTCTTGTTCATAGACTTTTCATCAGCATTTAATACGATCATCCCAGCACTGCTTCAGACCAAACTAATCCAGCTCTCTGTTCCTACCTCTGTCTGCCACTGGATCACCACACCACCAACACTGGAGCCCCTCAGGGATGTGTTCTCTCCCCATTGCTCTTCAGCCTCTACACCAATGACTGCACCTCTACAGACCCCACTGTCAAGCTCCTGAAATTTGCAGATGACACTACAATCATCGGCATCATCCAGGACGGTGATGAGTCTGCATACAGAAGGGAGATCGAGCAGCTGGCTGTCTGGTGCAGTTACAACAACCTGAAGCTGAACACGCTCAAGACAGTGGAGATGATCATGGACTTCAGGAGAAACCTACCTGCACTTCCCCCACTCAACATCATGAACAGCACTGTGACAGCAGTGGAGTCATTCCGGTTCCTGGGCCTCAGGACCTGAAGTGGGACATTCACATTGACTCCATTGTTAAAAACGCCCATCAGAGGTTTAATTTCCTTCGCCAGCTGAAGAAGTTCAACCTCCCACAGGAGCTGCTCACACAGTTCTACTCAGCCGTCATTGAATCCGTCCTGTGCACTTCAATAACTGTCTGGTCTGGCTCAGCTACAAAAGCAGACATCAGAAGAATACAAGGGACGGTTCGGACTGCTGAAAGGATTATCGGCACTCCCCTACCCACACTACAAGAACTGTATATATCCAGAGTGAAGAAAAGGGCTCGGAATATCACTTTGGACCCCTCACACCCAAGCCACCATCTCTTTGAACTTTTGCCGTCTGGCCGACGATACAGAGCACCGAACACCAGGACAGTCAGGCACAAGAAAAATTTTTCCCCCAGGCAATTTACCTCATGAACAGCTAAAACATTCTTCTCACTGTGCATTAAATATATGTGCAATATTTTGTGCAACACCACTGTGCAATATACTGTGCAATACCACAGATATTTATTTAACTTTTTTGTAAGTATCTCACACCCTACTCCATTTGATGTTAACCCAAAAAAATCCATCCTACTCAATTTGTTGTAATTTTCTATTTTATTTTTTTCTTTTTCTAAAACAAATTCCTTGTACGTGCAAGCGTACTTGGCAATAAAACTCTTCTGATTCTGATTCTGATAATCCTCTTTTTGTATTGAGATGTTAGTTTCTTGATTGTAGTCATAATGGTAAAATTGCAGTGAAAAATTTATGTATTCTAAAGAATTGTCTAGGAAGTATTTGCAGTTTACTTCAGTATGGATTGTGGATATAGGAAGAATTAAGCAAAATTTTAATTCTTTCAAGAAAAATAAGATGCTTCACACAAGTTATTTAGTCAAAAGTCTGGACATAGTGCACTAATGTAAGACATTGATTAATTATTGAATATTTAAAATGATTAAGGACGTGTAAACTTTTGTCAAAACATTACAATCATCCTCTATTGTTACAAAGACTGCAGATGAGGTCACTTTTGAAGTTAAACTCCACAAAAAGGAGAAAATCTCTTATTCTTATGGGTTGCATCTGCTCCAGGAAAAACACAGGTAGTCTTTCCTGTTGTTTCTTCTGTGACAACAGAAAATCCTTTATATAGGGTAGAAACATTTTGTTACATTTTGAGTAATAAAATGGTTAGCTTTACTGTAGAAGGTATGTTTTGAGTATTATAGCTATTGCTATTTAATGCTATTTGCATGAAACCTCAAACAATGTTAATGTTAATTGTTAATAGTGGTAAATTCATTGAAGTTTGGTGTGGTAGGTATAAAATAAGGCCTTGTAGAGGACAATTCTGCATCTCTGGAAAAGGTAACAAGTTTTGCTAGCTTTAATGGGCAAATGAAACAGTCCATGAGAGTTGCATGTTTTTATATTTTCTGTAAGTATATAACCACTAGAAACTTTTGTCTATAAAGGAGCGATGAGCACCAATGGAATTTGGTGTTTCCAGTAACATGAACCATGGCACGACATATGCTTAAGAAATCCACAGTTACTTTAAAAAGCTCACATATTTGGTGATTAGTTTTCAAAAAAAAGTCCTACTTCTTACTGCAAATATGTTTGAGTTGCCATAGCTGTTAATAAGTAATGATCTTTAACCTGTTCTTGTGAAGAGTTGCTGCTGGTTTGGTCAGTGGTCTATCATCTACCATTGGCAACTTTTGAATTTGAATTAAAATGTTATCCTTGACCCTCGTAAACCTATTATAAAACTATTATACTGGGATAGCCTGTCCTATATTTGTTCCTCAGAAGCAAACTTACTATTCCAATATGTACTCTCCCTCAGGTCCCTCCTGCTATGAGAGAACAGACAAGAAGAACTGCTGTCCTGAGGTGCCAGACATTTGCATAATCCCTGTAAGTCCAAAGGATGAGAAATGAGACTTCTTATTTCTTCTAAGTATTTGGTAACAAATCTAGCTTCCTGTAGGCCCATAAAATGGCTGAAAAAGAATAATTTAAGGCTTATGTGGTGTTCAGATTCTGTACCCTATTTTGTACTGTGGGGAATTTCTGTTCTTAAAAAAAAAAAAAAAAAAAAAAAAAAACTCTCTCACTTAAAAGGGTGAATTGGTACATCACATATTAGGCTCTCTCAGTGCCTGACATCACAAAAGCTTTTGTGGCTAAATGGGAATATTTTTACACTCAAAAATCTTGGGCAAAGCTTTCACATAAAACACATAACATGTTCTATTTAAAAAATATATACTAAATTGTCTGGTCAAAAACACCCTTTTCATTATGGTCATGGCATCATTTTGATAAGTTTATGTCAACCTGGCTTATGTCAAAACATTTATTTCAGTCCGGAGTCACACAATTTTTTCTCCAAGACCATGTGTGAAAATGATTTCTCATCCACACTGAATCACCTTTTCACAATTTCAGCCTAATGAATCCTGACTTTATCTTGGAACATTCCCATGCTATCAAGGAAGGAAAAAAGGAATTGATGGGAAAACCATTTAATTACAAACAGGAGAGTGTTCTTCATGCCCTTATCTTGTGAAATGTGGTATCCCCTAAGGCTCAATTTTAGGATCCCATTTTTTCCCTTTATATTGCATCCCCTTGGCTTCACCTTTGAGAAACACAATATTCTTTACTACTCTTCTGCAGCTGACACACAGAGGAAAGAGTGACCTACAAGTTACACCTGTTAACGCATGTGCTGAACGTCCTTTTTAACTCTAAAAACATCAAATGCTGGCCCGTTCTTTATAAATTAACAAGCAGCAGTTTATGGAGGGGTAGCTTTTATTGACTCCGAACAATATTTAAGTCTATTTTTTCTCAAAAGACTTAAGTCATCTATGCTTCAATTTCTTCCTGGCTTAGCTAGTGTAGCTCCCTATATATGAGGTTGCCTCATTCCACCCTGACTAGACTACAAATTGTTTAAGATGCATCAGACTTTTAACTGGAACAAAGAAAAGGCATTATATCGGGTCCGCTTCAATATTTTGATTCTACCAGTCTGTCTGTTATTAATCTTTTTTTGGCTTATTCCCAAACATATTCACTCATCTTGACTACTGGTGACTGTGGTGTTGGCATTCCATGGAAATAGGGGTGCATGACAGCCCAGTACACACTGTAATGGGTGTTTTACAGTTCTTGAAACTTTTTCCTGTATTCTACTAGGGTAGTTACTCAGTCCACTCCTCCTGATTCTCTGTTCAGTAAGTTTCTAGGAATCTCCCAATCTCTTGGTTAGCACACTCTACTTCACCACTGGTTTGGGTCGGTCATCTGTGCCAACGATGTATAGTGACAGGCAGAACAATTAAATACTCTTCCACTAGATTAAATCAGGTAGCTAATTAACCTGTGTATCTCCCTGCTGCCATTCAAGCAATATAATTAGTAAGGCTTCAGGTGTGACAGCAGTGAAAGTAATAAATATTTGAAAAACTCGATCTGGGTCCTAGAAAATATTTTGACCCAGATGAAGGCCCTAGTATAAATAGTGGTCAGACAAAAGCAAAAAAGGTGAGCTCAATACGATACAGTGGAACCTTGGATTGCAAATAACTTGGCGAGCGTTTTGCAATTTTTAAATAAATTTTAACTTGATAAACGAACGAGGTCTTGACATACAGTATGAGTAGTATGCATGCTCTGCCAAGAGTCACGTGATCACAACAATGGTTCTCCTCACTCTTGCGCTGTGGGATTGTGGGTAATTGTCTCCCATGCTCAGTCTCAATGAGCGTGCGTCACTTGTCTATTTTCTGTCCAAATGAGTGACTGTTCTTTAGTAACTGTACTGCAACAACAGCCCCAATAGAAAAATGTTAAAATAGCTGTAGCAGTGCGGGAGATAAATTTATTTAACGACTATGCAACTTTTTATCAATTTTTTATTTTAGTTTATGGGAAATCTAGGAAAAAGTTTAATATAATGAAAATGTTTATTTTCTTTTGGAATTTAATTTAAAAAGTGGAACTTGGACATTTCTAGATTCATTATAGGTAAAGTAAAATATTACAAGCCTTTTTTCCTATGATTTCAGTTTATAGCTCATGAAAATCTAAAATATCTCAAAATGTTAGAATGTTTTGGTCTACTAGTCTTGGTCTAGTTCAGTACCTGTATGGGGAAGACTGCTGACTTGGCACTTGTCCAGAAGATGATTATCCACAAGGAAGTTGAAACCAAAGAAAGTGTATATGGAAAGTGTATATATATTCTCGCTTGACTGGAAGTGAAAAGTGTGGTAGAAAAAGGTGCACAAGCAACAGGTATGACCACAGTGCAAGAAAATTGTCAAGCAACACTGAATTAAGAACTTGGGAAATTGTACCAAGCAGTAGACTGAACCTGGAGTCAGTGCATCAAGAGCCACCAATCACAGACATCTTCAAGAAATGGGCTACAAGTGTTGCATCCTTAGTAACAAGCAACTCCTGAACCAGAGACAACGTAAGAATCATCTCACCTGGTCTAAAAAAAATGTTGAAGTCTGGACTTGAAGTCCAGTTATGAAGTTTCCATAGTCTGTGATGTTTTAGGGTCCTATGACATCTGCTGGTGTTAGTCCATTGTGTTGTTTTATCAATTTCAAAGTCAACACAGCAGTCTACAAGGAGATTGTAGAGCACTTTTTTTTTAAATTCAGGATTTAGTACCTGCCCACAGTACGAAAACTACCACTAACTGGTTTGCTGATGTGCTACTTCTGTGCTTGACTTGCCAGCCAACTCACCTAACCAGAATCCATGGGATATTGCCAAGAGCAAGATGAGAAACACCCAACCCACGAGCTGAAGGAAGCCATGAAGCAACCTGGTCTTCAGTAACCCCTCAGCAGTACCACAGACTGATCGCCTCCATGCTGTGCAGCACTGATGCAGTAATTTGTGCAAATACTGAGAGCATAAATTAATGAATTCAAGTTCTGAATTCCTGTATATTTTGAGATACTGTTTTTTTTCATGTGCTGGAATCAATAAAATTCAAACCTTAAAGAAAAGGCTTTAAAATGTCACTTTACATGTAATGAATCTAGAATATATGAAAGCTTCACTTTTTAAAATAGACATTTCCATGATATTCACATTTTTCTAGATGTACATATCTAGATTAATAAGATCTGCATCAGGACCATTAGGTGTTGCTGTATTCACAAATTCAACATTTGACCTCATGATTATTACCTAGATGTTTCTGATTAGTCACTGTTTATGTTTCTAATTAATGCCCCCATTACCGATGCACTCAAACAGTCAAAATCAAGGTTTTCAAACTCAATTTGCTTATTCATTGCTTTCCTGTTTACCAAACCAATATGTTGGGATCTTTGATTCAATGGTTACACATTTACTACTCCTGTAACATAAAAACAAATGGTTGACATTTACCTCGTCTGTCTCTTCTCACCGTCTCTTCTTTGGTGTTGGTACTATGAAAGCGATATTGAAAATATATAACAAGTTTCCTATTGCTGTGTGCTCAGTGTTTAACCATGTTAAAAATATGCACATAAATAAAATCGGTGTGTGGAGCCTCGGGACTGACTGCAGTAAGCCACAGTGGGGCGGCGCAGATCCTGTACTGCCGCGACATACTCTGTGCCTAAACAGTGCCAGAGCCTGGACACTGTACGTCAGTTTCTGCTGTTTAACCCTCCTTAAAGTGTCGAGTGAAAAAAGCAGACTTGCAGTTCAGTGTGCGAGGTGCGAGGTTACAAATGCATTAATTATTTGAATATGCTAGTTTTATATTCCTGCCAGGCAGTAAGCTGAGCAAAATCACCACAATTGGCAGAAAAAATATTAACATCTTGCAGCAGAACCGCATCCACCTATGGTAAAGCTATGGAAAGCTTAACATGTACTTGTGTGCTGTACGGTGCTAAACAAATACATATTTCCTTTTACACCAGTTTCTAAGTAATTTGTATTAATTTTGCTTAACTGAGCAGTTTGGTGGTTGAAACAAACAACCAAAATTACAATGAAAATCAGGACTTAACTAGTGCTAGGTATCGCACTATCCAGCACGACTGTGACAGTATTCAGAAAATTTACTATAAAGTTGTGTACGCATGCAGAGTCATTATCTCACTAACATTTGCTAGCTGCTTACTTACCAGGATTTATAAGGAGTGTTCCAGGTGAAGTTAAAATGGAATTCAGTTTGTTGTTGGAGGCTCAGGTAGACTTGTAGGAAATTCCAGTCCTGAACTATTGAGTGACTGCAGTCACAAGTCCTCAGAGAACAGCTGTCAGCAGTTGGGCACCAGGACAATGTAACAGGTCCAGAGGGCAGAGGAGGTTTGGATCACTGGAAGCTCAGGAGTGACATGTGTAGCTTGCCAGAGAGACAGGAAGGGTTAGAGAGAGAGGTGGGGGGGAGAAGAGGAGAGAACAGAAGAGAAGGAAAGATGACAGTTAGGTGTCACGGTCACATGATGAATGTAGGTGAATGTATATGTAGTGCAGAGTGCAAGCAGGGACTCTAACATGACTAACCATTGCAGCATAACTAAAAGGGAGAGCCAGAAGTAAACACAGACATGAGGACTTCCTGAGATGTAAAGTAACCAATCACTTCACCGTCACTGAGTGGTCAATGAGAGTGGAGTGGAGAAGACAGTCTAAACATACCAGTTCACCATAATATTCTAAGTCCCCAGATCTGCTCCTTTACCTAAGGCAAATCTATTTACAAAAATGCTTAGCCAAATAAATAGGTTTTTAGCCTAGACGTATATACTGAGACTGTGTCTGAGTCCCGAACATTAATTTGAAGACTATTCCATAACTTTGGGGTTTTGTAAGAAAAAGCTCTGCCCCCTGCTGTAGTTTTCATAATACGCGGTACTGACAAGGAGCCTGCGTCCTTTGATCGAAGTAGGCGTGGCGGATCGTAAGACCCTAGCAGTTCACTCAGATACTGCGGCGCAAGACCATTTAATGCTCTATACGTCAAAAGTAGGATTTTAAAATCGCTGCGAAATTTCATTGGGAGCCAATGCAGGGTGGATAAGATAGGGGTGATGTGTTCATTCTTATCATTTTGATTCATACACATTGCATACAGACTTACTTCTTTTTATTGTGTAAAGCTGCTTTGCGACAATGTCAATTGTTAAAAGCGCTATATAAATAAAATTGACTTGACTTGACTTCATATCTTCTGGATCTAGTGAGGACTCTCACAGCTGCATACTTGACTAACTGAAGCTTCTTTATGCACCTAGTCGAACGACCAGACAGTAAGGCGTTACAATAGTTTAACCTAGAGGTGATAAAAGCATGAACTATTTTTTCTGCATCATTTAGTGACAATATATTACTAATCTTGGCAATATTTCTGAGGTGAAAGAATGATATCCTAGTAATATTATCTACATGTGCTTTAAATGAATCTATAGTCAAACCGAGGTCTTTTAATGTTGCACTTGATGGAACAAAAAGGCCTTCTAAAGTTACAGTAAAAAGGTAAAAAAAAAACTTGCTTCTAGCCATGTAGTCCTATGACTAGAACGTCTGTCTTATCAGGATTAAGCAGAAGGAAGTTAATTAACATCCAGTCTCTTATGTCCTCCACACATTGCTCAAGATTATTAAGCTGGTTTTTCTCATCTAGTTTTGCTAAGATGTATAACTGTGTCATCAGCATTATAATGATAACTAATATCATGCTTATGAATTATGTTGCCCAGAGGAAGCATGTAAAGAGAAAAATGCAGTGTGTCTAAAACTGAAGCCTGTGGCTCACCAAAATCCACTTGAGAACATGTAGAATAGTCACCATTTAAATCTACAAACTGATAATGATCAGCCAGATAGGATCTGAGCCAGGAGAGGGCCATTCCCTTAATTTCTACTACATTTTCCAATCTGTGAAGGAGAATACTATGATCAGTGGTGTCAAAAGCTGCACTAAGGTCAAGTAACACAAGCATAGTGTCGCAACCCTGATCAGAAGCTTATAGGAGGTAATTTATTACTTTAATAAGTGCTGTCTCTATGCTATAATGAGGCCTAAATCCTGACTGATACAGTTAGTGTAAGCGATTTCTATGTAGCTGTGCTGCTATCTTTTCCAGAATCTTCGAGATAAAGAGAAGGTTTGATATCGGCCTCTAATTGGACAGCTAATGGGGGTCAAGGTCAGGTTTCTTAATTAGTGGTTTAATAACTGCTAATTTAGAAAATATTTTGGAACATATCCTCTGCTAAGTCAAGAGTTTTGCTTTATTATTATTTTCAACAGGGGTTCTATTATTGTAGGGGACTATTTTTGCTAGTTTCTAGTCTCTAAGAGTGAAGATATACATCGATCTAGCAGCACAAAGAGCTTTTTTATAGTTCAGGATGCTCTCCTTCCATGCTATTTGGAATACTAACAATTTAGTTTGATGCTAATTTCTGAGTGGCCTGTTTTAAAGTGCGTGTGTGGTCATTATACCAGGGTACGGAAGCGCATTGCATTCACAAAAGAAAAAAAAATCACAGGAATCATCTCATAATTATGACTTAATATCTCATAATTATGACATCCTGATCTCATAATTATGACTCTCATAATTATGACTTATTATCTCATAATTATGAGATCTTTATATCATAATTATGACTTAGTATCTCATAATTATGAGATTCTTATCTCATAATTATGACTTAGTGTCTCATAATTATGAGATAAGGGGGAGCAGTCTGTGGCAGGGGGACATTTTAGTGCATGATCATCAAGAAAGTTACTGCATCCTTTTGCTTGAAAGTGCCTCATTGCACACTCATGGAGATGTAGCAGCTATCCTTTTGTTTAGCCTGATGATTGTACAATAGTTAAATCTACTATTACCATCCAAATTACTCAATGACATTAATATCTCCCAGTGTCTCAATCCAAGAAAGAAATAAATGCGAATTTAATTCGCCAATATTTGCTCTATTGTCTAAACAAATCACAGGAATTATCTCATAATTATGATGTATTAACTCAAAATTATTACTTAATAACTTATAGTTATGACCTAATATGTCATAATTATAAGATCCTGGTCTCATAATTATGACAAAAGGTAGGGTTAGGTGATCGGCACAAGACGGGGACAATAGTGCCGAATTGAATCCACGCTTATTTCTTTCTTGGATTGAGACACTGGGAGATATTAATGTTATTGAGTAATTTGGATGGTAATAGTAGATTTAACTAATGTACTGTTCCGTGGCGTGGCATTGAGAGAGCTTTAGAGGGGGGCAACGAAATAGGAGTATGTGAGAGTGCTTATGATGCGCACAGGAAGACCTTCCCGTTTGGAGATGGCGTGGGATTATTAATTAGGAATTTAAATGAAACCAAAGAAAACTGAAAACACAATATAACGGAGCTCCGCTGTCTACGTGACAATGGATGGGGCTCTGGAAAATAAAGCACTAATAAACTTAAGCTGAGTGCGCACGCTGGGCTCTCTCTCGCTTTCGCCCGCGTCTTAGGAGTCTCAACTTCCTGCGCACTTTTCAAATTCAAATTTTATTTTATTTTATTTGTATTTTTTTTTCTTTCTTTCTTTCTTTCTTTCTTTCTTTCTTTGGTCTTTGGCCCTGATACCTTACCGGTGCTACCTAAATGATCTCTACAGCGGTATCAGGACCCTTAAATAAACACGCTGCCAAGTGCGGCTCGTTCAGGCTGATTGCCTTGTCTGGCAACCGGGTGTGTAAATGGCCGCGCCTTTGCCTGAACAGTTTATGCGTAGCTCTGCCCCTCGCGCGACCCGCGTCATTACATGTACAATCATCTAGCTAAACCATAGGATAGCTGCTACATCTCCATGAGTGTGCAGTGAGGCACTTTCGAGGAAAAGGATGCAGTAACGTTCGTTTCCAATGTCTTGCCCTAAAATGTCCCCCTGGAAGAGATGCTCCCCCTTATCTCATAATTAGACATAGTTATGAGATACTAACTCAAAATTATGACTTACTATCTCATAATTATGACTTACTAACTCAAAATTATGACTTACTAAGTCATAATTATGAGATAATAAGTCATAATTATGAGATAATTCTTGTTGTTATTTTTTTTTCTTTTGTGAATGCAATGTGCTTCCGTACCAGGGAGTGAGTTTCTTATCTCTAATCTTTTTCCTTTTAACTGGAGCTACATTATCTAAGGAAGTTGACAAGTTGAAATTGATAACTTTGACAGGTTACTGATAAAGCTTTGTGTGGTAGTTGATGTGAATGTACGTTTCCTGCGGTAGCGTGGCGCTGTGCACTACTCTCTCCACTCTTATAGAAAATAACAAAAATAATCCTAGATTTTTATTTAATACTGAAGATAAATTAACTAGAAACAAGACTGCTGCAGAAATCTCCATAACAACAACACACAGTAGTGAGGACTTAATGAACTTTAATATTAGGCAAAAAAATCAGGCTTTGAAACCAGACTAATTAAGTCATACAGATGATAAACTAACCATATCACATCAGAACCTAGAATACAATTGGTAGACAAGGGGAATGTCTATTACCGCTGTGTTCATCGCCGCGACAAAACGACAGCGGCCAAAATAAATCAGTCGCATTTCAAAGTAATTCGTGAAATGACCACCAGGTGGCAAAAGTGACATTTCCGTCGTCTCTGTTTTAAAATATAATTAAGTCATAAAAAAGACATAACAATATGTTGTATTGAATAAATACTACAGTGATGGTAATTCCACATCTGTGTATTTTATACAACAAGCATGATAAATCTGAACCAGAGCTATAGATATGTACTGTAAAATAATGAGTCAAAAAACAATACAATGAAGTTGAACATTGAAACAAGTTCACTAGCTGACAATTTTATTTGTACAAAGAATTTTGTACAAATTTAATGAATGATGTTACTGGATGATAATTTTTTATTTATTTTTTTTTTTTTTTACAAATTTCAGAATGAGACATTAAAAGAACTCAAAAAAGACTCTAAAAAATGCTGTGTTGTTTCTGTAAACACATTGTTGGGTTGTTTATGCACGGTCAAAATTCTGCGATATTTCGGGTACTTTAAACACATTGTTGGGTTGCTCATGTTGTGTCAAATGAGATGTAGTGAGTCATTTACAAATGAACACCTGGTTGGGTTACTCCAAATGGCAGCCTGAAAATGTTCGAAATATTATTGTTATTATGTTACAAGTGTAGTTTTAAGAGTTGTTTAGGCGAGAATACATGTGTGTACAGCTCAAACCCTCCATCGGTTATTAACGATTTAACTATTTAGAAAAAATGTCCCAACGGTTTCTGAGATTTGAGCTTCAGGAAATCTCCCGACGATCTGATCTGATCTAATCAGCGCTCAGCCGCACGCATAAAGCTACAGAATGCATCGGGGGAAAAACAGCAAGGAGACAAACTCTGGCCATTTTAATAATTCATTAATAAATTAGTGATTTCCTTGGTTTCAGCTGTAGTGATGAAGGTAATCATGTCATCTTGTCGACTCCGCAGCACTGGGTGCGCCAATAATTCACGATTCATACAAAGTACATAATCTAAAATTTGTTTTCCATCCAATTAAATCCAACTAAAGGTTTTCTTGTCTTTGAACTTCCCACCTAGGGGTTTCTCCGGCATACTGTATAGCAGATTGATGGACATGAGTCCTCATCTGTTAAATTTTTGAGGAGAACAGTTTTATCAGCCCAAATGTAATCAATAATCTAAAAAATATATATTGTTCTTGTTTTTAATATTATTTTGAAGTAAATAAAACATTAATAGCTAAAATAGTAAAATAAAAAGTTTAATGGTTTAAATAGTTAAAATAAATAGTCGTGTGGGCATTATAAGATTTGTATTGAACATTTCTAACTAAAAAGTGGCAGCTGGCATGCCTAAAATAGATGCAGGATTATTTTTTATAGTCTAAATATAAATGCTTTTCTAAACGTGGGCTATTGTTTACTTACTCCTCTTTAATTTCCTAACTAGTCTAATCAGCACTCAACCAACCACATCAAGTTTTCCAGAGCGCGGAGGAATTTTGTTGTACTAAATAGTATTTATGCAGTATAATCAGGGCCTCTTATTCCTATTTATCCTGGGTTGTTGTTGTTGTTTTAGTGTTACTGTGTGGGCTTCACAATGTCAGACAGCATTCAAATGCAAACCCCCTCCCCAGGTGTGAATCAGCTATTCTCACCTATACATTCAGAGAAACTAAAATGCACCCTTCCCCACTTTAAGACCCTCTTGGATCTGAGGCTCTTCTGAAGACCTGCAGTGCTTCAGGTCTCTATTTAAATTTGTGTAAATTTTTATCTTCTGGATTCCAGATTCTAAAATTTACATTGGTATCGTTTTTAATCCCTGGAATGGAAGAAACTGAGATTTTCCTTATCATAACATGAATTGTATTGTTTTAATCACTCTATACACAATTTTCTTTGGTATTCTTATAGAATATTATTTTTTTATATTTTATAATAAATGAAAATAAACAAAAGAATATTCCATTTCTCCATATTCCATAAAATAGGGTTGTGTATAGAGTGATAAAAAACAATACAAGGCATGTTATGATGAGGAAACTTTTCATCTCTTCCATTCCAGCATTTAAAAAACGGTAACAATGTAAATTTTAGAATCTGCAGAAGCTCAGTGGTCCGTGCACAACCTCTCTCTTCTCTGAATACGCTGTGTTCACGGGGGTGGGGCTAAGAAACATGCATCTCGATTTATTAATCCACGCGTTCGGGTTAGGTTAAATATTCAGTGCGCACCGTTTGTTCTGTTTGTACTGTATATCTGTTATGTTAGTTATATTATAACACTCAGAAAGACCTTTTATTTGAGGTAAAGTGACTGATGTGCCTAACTTTTGTCAGCAGAGTCTCTGTTTCACTTAATAATCCACGACTGAAGGTCAGTCAGTCCGAAAAATTGGGAAAACATTGAAAGTGTCCCCAAGTGCAGGCACAAAAACCATCAAGCACTACAAAGAAACACATGTCTCACATGCGGACCGCCCAAGGAAAGGAAGACCAAGAGTCACCTCTACTGCGGAGGATAAGTTCATCCGAGTCACCAGCCTCAGAAATCACAGGTTAACAGCAGCTCAGATCAGAGACCAGGTCAATGCCACACAGAGTTCTAGCAGCAGACACATCTCTAGAACAACTGTTAAGAGGATACTGTGTGAATCAGGCCTTCATGTATATCTGCTAGGAAACCACTGCTAAGGACAGGCAACAAGCAGAAGAGACTTGTTTGGGCTAAAGAACACAATAAAGAACACAAAATAAATAAAAAAACTCTTTGAATGAGAAGGTGAGTCAAAACTTTTGGTCTGTACTGTACATAAATCACTGATCAATAGCTCATCATTTGATAAATTGAATAAATTTATCAATCATAAATTGATAAATTTATTCATACAGATGTACCTGTTTTACATGGAAATTTACAGGTTTGTTACTGAATGATTTACTCTGATAAGGAACCATAAGAACAGTGGCAGCTGGAACACCTAAAATAAATGCAGGATTATTATTTATAATCTAAATAAAAATGCTTTTCTGAACTTGGGATATTGTTATTTACTTACAATATTTGTTAATTTAATTTAAATGAGGTTTGAGCCGTGATCCTCCTCTTTAACTTCCTACGTAGTCTAATCATCGCTCAGCCGCATGTATAAAGCGCACTGGCAGAAGTAGACTAATGATTATTAATGCGTTGGGAAAAACAACAAGGAGACTGACTCTGACCATTTTAATAATTCATTGATGAATTAGTGATTTCTTTGGTTTCGGCTTTAGTGATGAAGGTGATCATGTCATCTCGTCATCTCCACAGCAGTGGATGGGCTTATAATACCATTTTCGAATTACGAATTACATCGTTTAAAATTAGACGTCTAAAATCGTTTTACATTAGTTTATATAAAAGCAGACATTTCACTTTCTATAAGTATATATTTCTCACGTCTGTGAGGCAAGTATTCCTCACGTCTGTAAGTTTCGGTCCATTTTCTGACACGCTCAAGTTAGCGCACCCTATATACTTTCATTATTTAAAAAAAAGGCTATGTAGCTTATATAGTTTTATTATATTGTTTTTGTACATTAATCTGCCAAAATTTTTCTGATGCACACCCAGAGTCTGTTTTCTGGCTACGCTAGTGTCACTGCGTGCTCCTGTGATGGGCATGCGCCCAAATCAATATCGCTCCTCGCTCACTCCAAAGCTCACTAGCTAGGCGGCCTCTCCATCTGCAGGTGCGCGAAGGAGCAGGGCCGCGGAATTATAAACAGCTGGTGAGACATCGCCGCTAATGATCCCGGGCTTCTCCCTGTGCTATAAAACACAGCGGGGAGTGTAGCTCGGGGTCTATTGGGAAATGTTAAGAAGCAGTGCGTACACCGCGTAAGAGCGACAAGGAACGCAGCAATGGAACGCGCCCCAGCGGACATCTCCGCAACAGGACAGTCGTGAGCTCACTGCCCGAGCTACCGCAGATCTTAAGCTCATACGGAGCCGGATTATGGTGACCCTGCGGCTGAAGAGGAAAAGGCCACAAGGAGGTTCACGCCACGGCCCTTGTTCCCAGCCTGGGGAAAGCTGCCCAGCCGCCGGACGTCAGAGAGGACTCCCAACTGAGGCCGCGCCCACAGAGAGCTGGGAAGGGCCGGTCTGGCCATCCGCCGAGAGCGGAGTCAGCGTGAGCGGACGGACGCAGGATCTGCTGTACACGCGGGCCCACACTGCCACACCGCTCACCAGCCTGTGCCCACATACCAGCACGGCACTGCCAACCAGACCTGCACGTGCACTTTTATTCCTCTCCCTTTCTTTCCATACTTCCTCCTTTAACACTTCCTTTCCCTATTTTTGCCTAAATAAATTATCCTGTAAGACCTCACCTCATGTCTATGTTTGGGTCATTATTTATTAAAGAAAATTATGATCAAAAACAGTACTTACTGTATTTCATTTTTATAATAATGCAAAAACACAAGTGGGGCTGAATGACAATGACATCTGCTGACACAGTAGCACGTCCTGACAATGTTTTAATTTTATGGTTATTTATTTCAGTTAATAAATCTATTACAAATTTAAAGAACACAAAATATACGGTGACTGAAAACCCTACACTCGCAGCTTTTCTAATTACACATGATAAAATCTAAAGGCTCACTGTGTTAATGTTTACTTTGCGTAAATTCGATACTAATAAAATTTAATTCTACATTTGTACTGTAAATTTAGTACTGTGATCCTTGAGAGAATTAACTAAATCCTGAGCCATCGGTCTATAGTTATATAGTGCCACTCAGCGGTAAAAGCAAGCAAATGTACAAACCCAAATGCTGTCGCCGTGAGGCGCAACGGTAAAAGTAGAATACCGCTTGTCTACCATCTGTACATTACTCCCCTTGAAGAGAATGAACTAATTTCACTCATCTCTTCTTCAAAATCATCAACAATTGAATTAAACCATATACCAACACATTTTCTCAAGCAGATAGTACCAGCAATAACAGAGCCCCTGTTGAAAATAATTAACACTTCACTCAGCAGTGGGTATGTTTCAAAATCCTTTAAATTAGCAGTTATTAAACCGCTAATTAAGAAACCTGACCTTGACCCTTGAGGCCGATGTCAGACCTCACCTTTATTTCCAAGATTCTGGAAAAGGTAGTAGCGCAGCATCTATGTTCATATCTACATAAAAAAAGCATTAATTAACTGTATCAGTCAGCACAGAGACAGCACTTGTTAAAGTAGTAAATGATCTGCTATAGGCCTCTGATCTAGGTTGTGTCACTATACATGTGTTACTTGACCTCAGTGCAGCGTTTGACACCATTGATCATAGTATTCTCCTTTACACATTAGAAAACGTAGTAGGACTTATGGGAACGGCCCTCTCCTGGCTATTCTGCAAGTTCTCAAGTGGAGTTTGGTGTTCCATAGGGTTCAGTTTTAGGCCCACTGCTTTTTTCTCTTTACACGCTCCCTCTGGACAACATAATTTGTAAGCATGGTATTAGTTTCCATTGTTGTGCTGATGACACACAGTTTTATGTCTCAGCAAAACCAGATGCTGAAAACACTCACCCTGCTGTGAGGGCTCTGATGCCGGTGTCGCTGTCAGCTATCTCTGCCTGCGGCACAGAGACTTTATGCTGCTGGAATAACTCTCTCTTACACTCTATAACCCTCTGGATTATCTCTAAAGTCTGGATGTGCTCCTCTAATGCTAATATCTTCTCCGTCAGAGTGCTAATTTCACAAATAAAGTTATCACTAAGGATCCTGCACTCCACACACTGAACGAGCTGAATATTAGCCATGATAACGTATCCTGAGTCTGAGTTCTGCTGTTTACAGAGATGGATTCTGCTTGTTGTTCTTAGACGAAGAAACTTGCGCGTTCTCCGAAAAGTGCAAAAAACTAAAGGCAAAAGTTAAATTGTATGAAAACGTAAAAAATAATTGCAGTGCAACCTAAGTATCAACAGTGCTGCAATGTGTGAGACAATAGGTAAATATTTGAAAACTCTTGAGCAGAAGTTGTCATTTTATTTCCCTTCTGTTTTCACTGATTGCCTTGGCTGGGTTAGGAACCCATATACAGTAGCTCAACCACAGTTGGAAAGAACATAACTTTTAAGTAGCAGGTCAAAATTGCTCTGGGTTCAGGAAATTGGTGCAGAGAAACTGTGCGTTACTGTGTGTGATGGGAGCTCCAGGATGAATGGGGGAGTCCCCTGTAACGTGATGGAAGACAGAGGAATGACGTAGAGATTCCGTGTATCTGGAAGTGACATGAGAAGGAATCCCCTGAGTTGAATGCTTAGGATTTTGAGCATGGATGAAAACCGCACAATATCCGGCCCAAGGTTGATCTGCTTTGTGAGATCTCAGGTTAACTTTAACCCGAGGTGAAATTCAGTGCACAGTGTTTTTCTTCAATTTTTGCAAGCATATGAGCTGTGTGTTCAACTAAACAGGCCCAGGTTTCACACTGAGAAAAGTGTAAAATCCCCACAAAAAAAAATTTAATTCCTGTACGGTGTTTGGTAGAAGCAAATGTTTTTTTCTCCTTACAGTAGTGACCTTCTCCTAGTCCATTTGCGCCCCCTCTGTACCTGTGATGTAGCCCAGGAAGAAAATTTCCTTGATGTTTACAGCTGATTTTCCCTCAAGCAGTGTAGTACCATTTTCACATGCCCAACAAGAATTTTACAATCAGGAGAGTAGATTCAGCTGTCATTGATGCAAGTAATAACAAATTTCCCAGAATATCTCTCAACTCATTATTGCTAAAACATTGAAACAGAAGTTGCTGAGGATAATCCCTACAGTAACACATTTATAATGGACTGAAATTGTGCTAACACTGTATTCTATTCATCCCCTTTCTCTGTTTCCTAGTTATATGTGTTCTGCAAATCCGACTTTGTGAAGATTTTAGCTCCCTGGAGCTGCTCCAATGTTGCCGGTCCTAATGGTTCTCTATAATCGACACAAGGGACTCCTTTTTTTTTTTTTTTTAACCTTTTTTCAGCGAACTGGTGGGCGCTGGACACATACAAGATTTTTAGTGGCACAGTTGTATGATGCAGAGGCAGACCACTGCCTTTTGACTTGCAGAACACATTCCCGATAGATTTGTATTCTAGGGAAATCCTAGATTTCAATCCTAGAATTGTATTCTCAGTACCCACTGGATTGGAACGTACAGCCCATTTTTCCTTGCTAGGAGATTGCACAATTTTCTCTTTTTTGCCCAGTGAAGAAGAGTAGTCACTGTAGGTAGACCCCTTGACATTTAGCAAGATGTCTAGTATATGTGTACTGTATTCGTCTGTATATTCATCACCAACATGGTGGAAGACGTCAGAGTCGGTAAGGGAGTAGAGACTGGCCATGAAACACTGGCTGTAAGATAAGTGCTGAGTTCTTCCAAGAGCTGCTTCATGTTGTTTTGATTCTGTTGAAATTGTAATACACTGTAATACAAATTGTAATACACTGGGTTTGCAGAGGTCATGCATGAGCTCAGTTAGCATGGCTCATTAGTGCTTCTCTCACATTCATGTCTCCTGCATCATCCATCTTGGGGGAAGCATTCTGTTATGTATACATGGAACAAAGACATATGCAGTACAAGTTTATTTTAAAATAGATCGAGAAAAAGTACATACTGGGTAATCCAAGACAATAAGAAAAAAAGACATGTGGCTGTATGAGGTGATATTAAAAAGTGTGAGACTGGCTTTGTAATGCCCCCACAGCACAAGGCTGCACGCATGGTCACAGGGAGTCCCGACCTTTATAAGGCAGTGACCCAAAAGTCATTGTTCTGTGTAAATTGGGAGCTGTGTAGCATTGCCTCAACTGGTGGTATTCATTTCCACGCTATTTCATAATGGACAGCAAGTTAGAATAAAGATTGAATGTGAAATTTTGTGTGGAACTGGGCAAATCTGCCACATGATTGGCATGATTCGACAAAATTATGGCAATGCTGCAATGAGTCGTTTGAGGTGTTTCAAGAGTGGAAGAATATCACTGGAAGAGGACAAGATGTCAAGAATACCATCAAGGAGCTCAACCCCTGACAATGTCAAAACCATTCAGCAACACTAGCACTTGGGCATGCAGAGAACAAACCACTATTTATATAGCACTTGCTGCTATTCTTGGTGTCATATGGAACAATCCAGGCAATCCTCACATATGATTCGAACAGGCGCCATGTTGCTGCCAAGTTCAGCCCTAGACTGACCCAAGTGCAGAAAGAACATCTCGTCAAACTGCCAAGAACTCTATCACCGTGCCATGGATGACCATGGATGCAGAGGATCATTACCGGTAACAGAACTTGAGTGTATTAGTATGACCCTGAGACAAAGCAACAATCATCATAGTGAAAGAACCAATCATCAATACAACCAGCAACAACAAAGGTAAGACAAGTCGCAGCTCGACCAAGTGCATGCTCATCATCTTTCAGCATCATCATCAGCATCGAGAATTTATTCCCATGGGCAGACCACCAATAGCGGATTCTACTGCCAGATTTTAAGGCATCTTAGAAAGACATCTGGCGGAAAAAACAAAGTTAATCTCAAATCTTTTTGCTACCGCAAGTTCATATGCAACCACCACCATACCACATACACCCATAAGTACACCATGATTCAGATCTTTATACAGATGTGGCTATTAAAAATGAGTATCTGTAAGAACGACTCGTACTTGAACTTCTCAACTTCTTTTAATAACAACAAAATCTCCACACACACTTTTAGCCATCCACAGCACTTCTTCCCGTTCAGGCCCCTTACAGTACATCATTCCATTCCTAACCCTTTAAAGAGACCAACACTCTTTTTCATCCAATTAATGCAACAAAACATATTACTTTAACTAAGCATCAGATTATTAGCATTACTAAACATGTAACAACGTACATTACCTATAGGGTGCAGTTGTGTTTCAATCTCAGGTATTGCGTGTCTAGCCAATAATGTGTCTCTCTGAGGGGCTTATTGACATCAAGCGACAGAGCGTGTTAAGCTCTAACTGTAAATACTGATATGTATTTATTCGTCATTTTCTTCTCTCCTTCTTTTGTATAAAGAATGATTCTTCGTTGACTGCGCTTTATCCATTCATTATTCATTATTATTATTATCTTTGCTTTTGCTATGAATATTAAAAGTGCTACATGATTAAACTCAATTAAAATATGTTAGTGTTCACTGTAAATACTGACATAAACAAAGTGGAACCAGCTTTGCCAATCCCTTTGTTCTCTTTGCAAGTTTTTATGTATAATAAACACGTGCAAAGAGAAATGATATTCACTCCTCTCCACAGACATTGGAGTCACATACACATCAGGTTTTTAGTTACATTCCAGTGTGTCCACCCTGATTTCCACAACTGGAAAAACCTTAAACAGCCTATTTATGCATTTATTACATGCCTCTTCTGTAAGTATCTCAAACCAGAATTTATTAATGGCAGCAATTAAATCGTAGTCAGTTTTGCTTCCGTTCAAATATAGTCTTTCATGCATGCCACACCATTTCAATGGGACTCATGTCAGAGGATTTTGCGGGTGTCTTCATCTAGTTAATTCCCTCTGCAGCCATCACTTTTCTTGCAGCAGTGTGCTTCGGGTCATTGTCCTGGAAAAAACTGATGAATAACAAAGTTTTCCTTCTTCAAACATAATCTGTCCATTATCCCTTTAAAGATGGCAATAGGTCCTAGTCCAAGGCTTGATTTGAACACTTGTCTTCCTGTCTTATGAAATAACATTGTGGCAAAGTGATCCAAAAGCCACCGTAGTTTCATCAGTAAAAATGACGTTGTGAATAAGTTCTTTTTCATTGTTCGATTTTTAAGCTTGTTGGAGATTTATTTATTTATTTTTTTTGTCACAGATCATGGGACAATGTAAAGTTTTTCTATTTCTCTAACCAAGTTTTGCCTGATTCTCTGAATGGATCTCTCACTGATGTCCACACCATTGTCATGCCACAGTTGTTTTTTCACGGAGCTTGCAACCATTTCGTTGTTTTGGCTAGTGATAGTTTCTATGGCTGCGACAAGGGGACAAGTGCATAAAATTAATTTAAATATTTGACATTTAAAGCCTAACAAACACATGACCGTGTATAATTTGTGATACTATTAGGGTGAGTAACTTACTGATTAATTTTGCGTTTGTGTGATGTTTATTCTGTATAATGTCTTCTGATGGTGCTCATTGTTACGTTTACACCAACAGATGTCAGATGGCAAATTGTAATGTAATTGTAGTGTAATTTGCAACTGGAACTTCCCGCAGACCTCATTGTCCTGATGTCTTGAGAATGAAGCTTACTGATCTTGGTCATTTTGAAATGCGTTTACTGTACGTGTGGATGGCCTATCTACACTGTAAACCCTGAAGGTCAAAGTAATTAAACATATTGAGTACTGTTAACTTAAATAATTACAATTAGTTCAAATTAATATACCTTGATGAGTATTTAGAACTTTTTGGTATTTATGAGTTTGTAGAAATTACACTTTTCCAGTTAGCTAAACAAATTTGATATTTTAAGCCACAGTAACTGTCTCCTTAAAGTTCCACCAATTTAAAATCTTTCAGCCTAGCGATTTTGTGTCTGACTTCATCAATGCACATGTAAACTGCCCACATTGAATTGTTTTAATCAAGATGGTGGATTGGTCTGTCTTAACATAATCTTTACAAATCTGGGCACCCTAAAGTACCAGAGCACTGGTGGCTCAGTGGTAGGTGTTTCGCTTGCCATGCGAAAGGGCCGGGTTCGATTTCCAGCCACTGGATGAAGTGCCTGTCCCAAACCTGATAAAAATGGGAGGGTTACGTTCAGAACGGCATCTGACGTAAACACTTGTGACAAACCGCTTTGGCGACCCAGGAGCAGGTGAAAGGCCAGCAACAATTTATTTAATTTGCAACAACTAAAAAAAAATTACAGTATGAATTAGGCTACTCAGTAATTCAAGTAAATAACGATTAATATGAATGAGTACAACAAACTCAAAAACTGATAGTTCTGTTCACTTAAAATTGGAAACATCGTTACTTAAAAAAATTTATGTAACTTATTACCTCAAATTATTTGAGTTTTGCCAACTTTTTCGGGTTTACAGTGTAAGGTAAATTAAGGTCTTGAAACTAGTTTTATTTATTTATTTATTTGTTTATTTTTAATTACATGAAAAATCATGGGTTGTGTATAAAATGAATAAAAAAACAATTCAACGCATGTTATGATCTCCTTCCCTTCCAATACCCGTAACAATGGTGACACCGGGATTTACCAGGACTCCTATTAGCTTTTCACACCTATACACTCAAAACGCTGCCTTTTATAAAGTTATAGTGTGCGCCGCGGGTTCAATGTCAGGGTTCACAACCACATTTCAGTCATTCACAGAAAACGTGCATTGTGCTCTATTGTTTTTTTTTCATGTTGTTGTTTTATGAGTAAAATAAAGCTGCGCACAACGGCACTCACTTTCACTTTGCAAAAGGCAGCATTTATTTAGCAAGTGTTTTGTGTTTTTTTTGCATTTCTGGGGGATCAGTCATAATATACTCATATCACAAATAATTATTCAATGCACAAACAGCAAAAAAGCATGATGATCACTATTATAAAAAAAAAAAGCCTGAAGCACTTTGCATAGATTCACATGACGAGTCATATTCTTGGGGGAAAATTTATATGTACATATAAGAAGATTTACTTGAAAATATAGATTTTTTTTGTTTCTCCATTCATGTCTTCAGATGGATCTAACAAAATAAAACTACAACATTGTAAACAATATTGTTTAAGGCTAACTTATTACACAATTCTTTGTCGTACTTCATCTTTTTGCATGCACGCACAGGCATCTTTAAATTTGAACAGAAAATCATAGTAAACCGGTATGCACATTATTTTTCATAAAACTTAACTTAATGAAGTTAAATATACACAATTCATTAATAGTTATGTTTAACACTCGTGTAAATAGCGTTTTCAATGTCCATACTACCATATCATATATTTGTGTCAAATAGTTTTTTATTCATATTTAACATTACCTACAATTTGTAATTTATCAGATACTTTTAAAATGTAATGTAGATATACTACATTCTAAAATGATGCTTGTAGGATTCAGTGGCATGCTGCGAAACGAATTGCGATCTTCCGCGGGAAAAAACATACATTCTTAATAGCCATATTTGTAGGAGCAACAACTTGAGTAGCAATAAGTTGGAGAATTAATTTTGTTAAAGAATTCATCAGTCTCTCACATTGTTGTTGAGAATTTTGGCCCATTCTTCCTTATAAAATTACTTAAGTTCATTGAGGTTTTTGAGCATTTGCTTATGGTAAGGGACCACCCCTAGAGGGCACTGTGTGCCCGATAATCTACTTTCTTTATTCGGAGAAGAATAAAGGAGAAGAAGATTTGGAGAAGCCTCTGTGAAGGCTCCATTACTTCAAAAAGCCTCAGTGGAGGCCCGGTGTTTCCGGAGCGCCTCAGGGGAGGCCCCATCTCCTCAGAGCCTCAGTGGAAGCCCCCGAGTCTTCAGAGAGTGCCTCAGTGGAAGCCCCATATCTCCGAGGATGACCCCGTGCTGCATCCGCTGCTCGGTTTGAGAATGACCCGGGGCTGCATCGGCTGCCCGGCTTGGAGGACGATCCAGCGCTGCATCTGCTGCTTGGCTTGCGAGAGCGATAAAGTGCTGCCTCCGCCGCCTGACCTACAACAACGATCCAGTACTGCCTCCACCACCCGACTTCGACGTTGTGCGTCCACCACCGCTCGACCCCGAGAAGAAGCCATTGCTGCCTCTGCCGCCCGGCTTCGACGGCAATCCAGTCTCAGCTTTTATCAGCCCAAACCATGACACTTATGCACATCTCTCTTAAGGTCTCGCCATAGCATTTCAGTTGGGTCTGACAAAACCTTGATAATGTTTCCCCCTATCCATTGTGATGGAGATCTATTAGTGTGATATGTAGATGCAACAAAACAAAACTGGGTAATGCCACAAAACTATGTATCATAGTTTTGTTGCATTACCCAGCTTTGACCAAGCTTTAGCTGTCAGGCAGATGGCCTAACATTTGCCTCCAGAAATCTCTGATATACAGAGGAATTCATGGTCGACTCAAGGTGCCCAGTTCTGTCGCTGCAAAATAAGCCATCCACTGCTGTGATTGATAGTGGGTATGAGTTGTTTTTGTAAGGTCTGAGATATAGCTTTTGTTTTTTTTTCTGTGAGCATTGCACAGTCTGACCTTGGGGTGAGTGTGCTGAGACATCCATTCCTGGGAAGAACTGTCTTGAATGCTTTCTACTTGTAAATAATCTTTCTCAATGTGGAATGATGAACTCCAAATTGTTTGAAAGTAGTTTAATAATCCTTTCTTGATTGTTTTGCAGCAACAATTGTTTTTTTTAGGACCATTGCATATGTCATTCCCTGTTGGCATTGTGTAAAACACCTGAATGCTCCATGGAGGCTTCTGATATTTTAGAATCCCTGAAGATATAGTAAGTAACAAGGGCATGTAACTGATCTCCAGAGTGTGGTCCAGCATCATGGAAATAAAGAGAGTGAATGTCAGTTCAACATCTGGATTTCACCCGCAAACCAACGGGCAGATGGACAGACAGGATATTGGCTGCTTCCTGAGGACTTATTGTGCCAACAACCAGAATAACTGGGCTTAGTATATCCCATGGGCCAAGTATACCCATAACTCCCTACGCTTCTTTACCAAGCTCACCCTATTCCAGTGTATGCTTCCCACTTTTTATAGGCTTCTTGATAGAGTTTACAGACTCACCAGCAGTGGATGAACAATTAATGGGAGACCACTCATCAGCACCTGGAACAGATAGTTCAGGTAAAAAAGGAGTAGTAATACTTTCACATGGTCATTTTCATGGTTCAGTAGGTAATGGCAAGGTTGGAAATTGGAAATTAATTAGACCCAGATAGCACACTGCTGAAGGGCCAATGTTGGGCCAACGGCAGTGCATACGTTGGGCCAATGTTGGCATCAATGGTTGGCCTAATGTCATTTGGTCTATTGGCCCAAAGTTGGCTCATTGTTGGGTCCAAAGATATGTTGGCAGTAGATAATGGCAAAGTTGGAAATTAAATTAGACTCTTTTCATGACCAGTAATAAGAAAACACATTTATATGTATAGAAATGTATTTATTAATTTTATTTGTGATAAAATGATTACAAACCAAGAAAATATAGCATACAAAACTTTGTGTTCAACACATACTAGCATGCATGAGCGATAATAGACAAGTTGTTGTTTTTCTGTCTCGTTCTCTCAATGCATTGCATTTTCTTACAAATTATTTAGTCATCGTGGATCACTAAATATATACAGTGGAACCTCGGATTACGAGTAACGTGGTTTAGGAGTGTTCGGCAACCGAGCAAAGATTTTTTAATCGGTAACCGAGCAAGTATTAGTTTACGAGTGCCGAGTATCATGTATCACGCATGCGACTCTTATTTTGACACCGTGCGGCAAGTGATCACAACTGAGCCAATGATTTTTCTCTCTCTTGTGCTGCGGGAATTATTGGTGATAATTTCCCCTGCTGCATCTTAGTGCTCGTCTCTTACTGGTATAATCAACATCTCCCTCTCTCATCTGTGTGCGCACACGTAATTTGACACTGTGCACCACGCACACCGACACACACACACACACACACACACACACACACACACACACACACATTTCACTCATGTGTACTTGTGTGTGCGCGCGTGTGTAATTTGACCCCAACACACACACACACACACACTCTCTCTCTCTCTCTCCCCGGCTGCACACCCGCACTTTATTTACACAGAAAACTCAGCTCTGTCGCAATTCTTGTCAAAGATAAGGTGTTGGTTCATTTGTGTTTTTGTTTTTACTTTATAGCAGTGATTCTGTTAGTATGCGCTCACGCGAGTATAATTAAAGACATTTATTTTTTTCCCCCCGTTAAAACAGTGTTTGCATTGTGTATGTTAGTTGTGAAACTTAAAAAAACTAATTATTCTCGTAATCCAAGGTTCCATTGTAGTTCTGTAGGCAATTATACTCACAAATAGCTAGCAATTCTCAAAAAAAGCAATGTCTGTCCTTGTACATGTTGTTTACATGTGGAAAGTGGTGATACTTCCTGACATGCACACACACACAAAGCATTGGTCAGCCAGTAGAGCGAACGCAGAGAAGTGTTGCCGCCTATCATGGACAATAGGACCAATGTTCGGCCATCGCGGTATCCACTGAGTTAGAGATATAGTTCTTTTAATGTTATTTATTTACTTGATTAGTAACCAACCCTCATATGAGCTCCTGATGAGAGGGTATCATTGAGAGAGCCTGTTGCACAAAGCTAAAGCAATATAATTTACTTTCCAATTTCCAATTTTCAACCTT
>JAAGKR010002416.1:0-10000 GCA_011419295.1 Clarias macrocephalus
AAAAAAAAAAAAAAAAAAGTTCTTTATTGAGGTTGTATAAAATGCTGATTGTACAAGGAGGTTTAATTTTCAAAGAAGCACTTTTCAGCTGTGCAATTTTGACTGCTTAAAAACACCGTTTGTAGATACTACATGCTGGCTTTCCGCGTGGATGAGGAGCCGGCGGTCAGTCCTGAGACGTGTACTGCTATTCTGGAGAAAACCAAGCTGGAAAACTGGGCTCTAGGCAAAACAAAGGTAGAAAGTCTGATAGAAAAACTATTTAAAGACAAATTTTGTCACATTTCCTGCATAAAAGAAGAGAAAAAGGTTTTGTTTAGAAAATAATGTACAAAACAAAAGTCCTAGCGGTTAATAAACCTGTTGAATTAAATTAAACTCTTTCCAAAGATCTGCCATCTGGAGATGTTTGTGTGTGTGCCGGTATTTCAGGTCTTTCTGAAGTATTATCACGTGGAGCACTTGAACCTGTTGGTCAAGAGAACCATGGACCGGATCGTGCTGGTGCAGGCGTACGTACGGTGTTGGCTGGCGGTCCGAAACTACCGGAAAACCATTGGAAAGAGAACCGAGAGTGCTGTAGTGCTGCAATCAGGTGAAGCCACATCCGAGCAAAAATACATTGATTGATTGATTGATTGATTGTGCAGAATGATCTCATAACTATATCATTCCCTGCAACACTAATGCACTTATCCAAGAGTTTCACTAGTGCTTAGATACCATAGTAGAAAGTTCTCTCAATGTACTGGAGTCTTGATTGGCCTTCCTGTTTCATGTCTGAAATGCTGGCCTCCCAGGAACTCCTTAAACGCTAAAGAACATGTGGAAATGCCTCGGAGCGAGGAGAGGGACTGGCATTGTCCAGCAAAAAATGGAAAGCCTTTGGTGATTAAACCAGGAAATGTCTATACTGATGGTTTACGAGCACTAGTACTAGTAGTACACTTGAAACACATGAACCTCCACTTGTTCACTCATAGATTACAGCAGCAAGAGCCAGTAGATGAAAATTAATGAATTTAAGCTTTAAATTAATCTGAATTAATTTCAATTAAGAAAACAATCCCTTAAATATGTGGATTTGAACTTAAAGATGTAAACAATATCTTGAGAGTGGTACAATATCTCTACACATCAGTGGCACAAACCTACTCGAGTGGAATCTTATAGCTTTGAACATTAGCTTCAGAATGATATCATATCTGATATATTTTTGTACAATTACTGGATCTGGCAACAAGCTTCAGAATCTTCTGGATTCGACCAGTCACTCACACTTGCATCATCCTGTATTTACTCTTCTGAAATCAGTACAGTATAAACAACCTTGAAGCAACTCTATAGTCACTGGATTAAAAATGCACTGTTTCATTATTGATCCTGATAAATGTGATATAACATCAGCTCTAATGGTAATGCAGGTAAAATATATAGTATGTATAACATATATGTTGAAGAGCAGCTTTCATGTCCCGTTGTTTTCTTCAGCATTCAGAGGACACATGGTGAGGAAAAACATTGCTGGTGATAAAACCAAAGCCAAACAGGACGCTGTCATTGTTCAACTCCAAGCAGGTAAGAACAATCTTTCCAAACACTGATCATCCAGGTGGAAAAGCAAAAAATCATCCTCATGAACGTTCTCCATCCTTGGGTCTAGTATGCCGAGGATATCTGGCCAGGAAGAAATACAAGGAGTTAGTGGAGGAGAAGAACAAAGCTGCCACCAGGATCCAGGCACACTATAGAGGACACAAAGAGAGGAAGAGCTTCCAAAGGAAAAAGTATGCGAAGGTCTTTACCTGCGATAGAAAGTTATAGAATTTCCCGCTTACACGCTGTACTGTTTTCTTTTAGAGAAGCCATGCAAAAAGAAAAAGAACAGACTACAGAAGAGGTCAAAGAGGATGGTGCGGTCGAAGAGGACAAGACGGCTGCAGATGCGGCGCAGGAGGAAGAAGCAAAGGAGGCTGAGAATAGTGAAGAGTCTACACCGAACGAGGCTCCAGTGGAGGAAGCACCCAGCGAGCAGGGGGAAGAAGAGAAGCCAGCGGAGACAGGAGAAGCACAGCAGGACACCTCACAGGATGAGGATCAAGGAGCAGAAGAGAAGACAGCCGAGGAGTCTAGCGCCACTCGGGAAGAACCGGAGATGGAGAAAGAACCAACAGAACCGGTAGCTGAGGAACAGAATGGAGCAGGAGAAGAGGAAGAAGGAACAGGAGAGGTCCAGGATGCGGAGTCAAAGCAAACTGATGAAGAGCAGGAAGAGAAGAAGGATGATTTTGAAAGTTTCTCCAAACATGTGAGTGGAAAAGGTTCTTTGTATAAGGAGGCTTATCAATTAAATAGGGGTTTAAATCTAGGACCAGGTTAATACTAGGACTAATAGGAAATGGACCAGATAGTGGAACCAAACGAAATTATTTGGGTGGCAGAATAATAATAAAGAATATCTTATATATTATAAGATATTAAACTGCCTGACCAAAGAAAAATAACAATTTCATTGTCACTTTTAGCTTTGATTCCAGCATCCTCATCCTCACCAGAAACACTCTTTTGCAACATGAGTCCTACAATATGGCGCGTGCCATCAGGGAAGAGAACCTCCATAGATGTGATGTGATTTTATTGCCACATAACGTCGCTGAGTCTCGACCTGAGCGACTGAAGCGACCCCAGATCATAACACTGTCTCCAGTTCAATTCTATTCAATTTTATTTGTATAGCGCTTTGATCCTTCTGATTGTGTAAAGCAGCTTTACACAATCAGAAGAATTATTTAAGTCTGTATGGAATGTGAACGTCTATGAATCAAAATGGTCAGATAGTCCCCGATGAACGAGCCGAGAGCGACAGTGGCAAGGAAAAACTCCCTGAGATGGCAGTAGGAAGAAACCTTGAGGGGAATCGGACTTTTTTTTTTTTTTTTTTCTAGATTGTCATTGTCAGAACTACAGAGTTTATAGAGTCCTCTAGGAATTTCCAGGCTGTCACAGATATGGAAATGAAAGAGAGAGTTTAATCCACATATGGAAATAAGAGCAGTACAGGGTACAGATGTGACCATATATGGAAGAAGAAGAATAAGAAGAGGAAGGTCATTGGTATCAATCCAAGCGCCTGGATTTTGTTATGAGATGAACTAATTATGAACTAATTTGGCTTTTTGAAATTAATCAAGGCAAATGTTTCGAATCTTCAGTGCTGTTGTTAGCTGGGATTCCTGATGAAATGGTGGATTGAGTGATATTACACTACAGCGCTACGAATCCTCAATCCTAAGCATTTATTGATTTATTTTTACTTTGTCCCGATCCTTTGTCTCCACAAATCTTTTGAGACAGCGGCAGAGTAAATGGTGTCAGTCGTTATGACAAGCAGCACACTTTCTTTCGCCGGTCGTGACATTTTGTCTTTGTCTTCCTGTCCAGATAAGCAGCGTCTCTCAGGACTTCCTGACGCTGCAACAGAAGCTGAATCAGATCATAATGGCTCATCAGGTCAACCCGTCCAGCAACGGCATGTTTACAAGAGGACAGGTCACGAACGGTCCTCAGAATCAGCCGCTCTCAGGTAAAGCCTCACATCGTGTTATTTGCATACTGTTGGAATTTGTCAGCTGCCTTTGAAAAATGTTGTCATGACCCCTGTTCTACAGTTAGAGACGGGGTTAGCTTCTCTTCTCAGCTACGTCACTTCTGCGTGACATCATACAGCAGCTGCCGAGTCTCTGTTCTAGTCAGTTCAAGTTGGTTTCCTGCTGCAGATTGGATCAGGGAATAAAAGTAATTTAAAAAAAAAAAATTTATTGTCATGCCTGATTGTCTGCAACACAGGAGATGTCAAGTGCTGGAACAGGGAAGCTTTTTTTTCGACAGGCTGCGTCATCAGAAAATTAGTTTTGTCATGCATGTCGGTTCACTGGATTTCTTCAGTTGATATGTTGAATTGTTTTGGGTGGATGCGAGAGAGAAAAAAAAAAAGAAAGGTGAATGTGCTTTATTGTTGTCCAGTGCAGAGCTGCATATCGTTCTTCATCAAGATTGATGGGGCTGTTCAAGCCAAACCAAGACTTTTGATTGTACAGAATAACAGAACACAGTTCTGAGAGTAAAAACTCCCTTTATTTCTCTATATAAATAAAAAATCCTAACTAATCTCTATACTAATGCGCTTATCACAGTGTTTCACTAGTGCTTGGACGCCATCAAGGTAGAACGTTTCTGTCACATCTGAAACACTGGCCTTCCAGGAACTCCTTTAATGACCCATACATGTGGAAATGGCTTGGCGCGAGGGCAGGACTGTATGCGGGATGAGGCAATAGATTCCTGCAATGTGCAAGTGGTGTTGGTGAATGATTGTGTGTACAGTGTCCACAGACAGATGCGTCTCTTCCACAAGTTGGCGCCAAGTTGGTTGAGCCATTGGACTGCACTTCAGAAGGTCCCAGGTTCAAACCCCACAACCACCAAGTTGCCACTGTTGGGCCCTTGAGCAAGGACTTAAACCTGCAACTGCTCAGATGTATAATCAGATTCAAATGTAAGGAATGTCAGGATAAGGGTGTCTGCCAAATGCCCGGATGTGGATGTAGAGTGGTGTGGGCTCAGAGCTACCTCAGCCACAGACGATAAAGCCTTTGTTAAAACGTTTGCAACGTTCAAATACCCAAATGTTCAAATACTCAAATGTTAAGAGTCTCATCACCGTACTGTGCTTGAAGTCTTTTACTCCCTTATTCACTAGAAATGTCGTCACAAGTCCCGGTTTGACTTGAACGACCCCTGATATTTTTACAATTTTACACACGTTACAATATCAGAGTTTTTACGTGAACCCAATGTTCCGCGATGTGAGAACAAGAGACGATCTCACTCTGTAACACGCGACCACACCGACCACATTTTCGTCACTTGCCCGATAATTTGTCATAAAGTCATAAAAAGGTCGGGCCTATTAGAAAATAAAACGCACACAAAACGATAATCAAACTTGATTATTGTTGCTCGTTCTACGACGTCGGGAAAATGCGAGTGGCCTTTTGAATATCAATCATATTTCTCTTTCTACAAAGGTCATTAAATGCTAATCATATTTCATGAGAATGTCCTCCTGCAATTACGCCTAGCGTTAATATGAACACTTTCAATTGTCTCCAGTCCTCTGAGCAATGGAGAATTACTGATGACCTTTTAGTGGGCCTGTTACAAACTGTCTCCTCCTGCTGAAACCTGACAGTGTCCATTAATCACCTTTATGCTAGCACTAGCACTGACTACGCCGAGGCTAAGATAGCAGATCGAATAGTTGCTAATATCCATCATCTCCATTATCTAAGTGCAGATTTACACCAGGCCGTGAGTCAGACTGAAATGTCTACTTTTTTGAATAAATTATACACAACAAGGGAAACGTACTGTACCAACCGAGAAAAAAAAAATTATCAACCGGGGGATATGTGGCACTTCGGTTAGAAATATGAAAGAACGTAATCACGTTTGCCAAGGCTGAGTTTCACCATCATCACACCATCTGACCCATAATCTGACTTAAATGGACCTTTTATTCACAATTTGTTTTTGAGTTATTTGACTGTTATGACTTGTTTAATAGTGTACAGGAAACACAGTCTAGTCTAATCTGACCTCAAAGATAACAATGTCTCGTCTCTAGCCCCGGACCCACCCTCGGACCCACCAGCTGGTCCACAGCAGACACGGATGTCTCGCCGAAGCACCAAACCAAAGACCCTGAACACTCCTGAAGACTCGGCGTACTACAACGCCATCCACGTGAGTCCATGTCTACGCACAGTGAACCGTGGCAACTTTCTGCCTCAACTTCCTGTGTGTTCTCATCTCATGAGTTTTTTTCTCTCTCTCTCTCGTCACGTTTTCCGCAGCGATCCATCCTGGATGACAAGAAGAGGACGAGGAAGCAGAGGTGAGCACGTACACACTGACAAAACAAAAGCAGGGCTGAGTGAGCGGTATACATACAGCTAGAACGGGGAGCGTGTGTGTCACAATCAAAATCAGAGAAAAGATGTGGAAATAGACAAGCAAGAAAATGGGGTCATCAAATCTAAATTTAAGACAAAACAAATAGGACCAAACCTAAATAAGGGTGTATTCATTAAAAATGATTGCGTCTTCTTGTTGTCTTCTTTGTAAATTAGATCTCACTCACATATATGCACACACACACACACACACACACACACACACACACACACACACACACACACACACACACACACACACACACACACACACTCACATACACAGGTACATGTATATACAGGTATGTGTGTGTGTGTATATATACACACTCATGCAGACTCTGGAGACATCGGGTGCATTGATTTACAGATGGACACAGACAGCAGTAGTTTACATGCATCATTAAGAGTAGAAGGACGGCATGAGAGACACCAACCAGGATCCCGACCGGAGAAAAAGAAGAAAGAATGACAGAAGAGCGAGAGAGAGAGAGAGTTTTAAATCATCCATGATGTACAGATTTATGCAATTTTAAATGAAATAAATAACATATAGATACAGTAGATAGATAGATAGATAGATAGATAGATAGATAGATAGATAGATAGATAGATAGATAGATAGATAGATAGAGGAGAAACAAAAAAGCAAGAGAAAGGAGGAGCACGAAAGGAGAAAAGAATAATGAAGCGAATTAAAAGAAGAGTGAGAATGAGCGGAGGATAAATGCGAAACAGGTGGTGGAAGAACGGAAGAGAGGAAAGACAAAGGACAACAAGGAGAACAGAGAAAGGGAAGAGAGGTTAGGAGGGAGGAGAAAAAAGTGAAAAAGGCTAAGGGGAAAGAGGAGACTGAAGGGTTGTGACAGAAAAGAGATAAGAGAATGGATGTTAGAAGGAGAAAGAAAAATAACAGAGGATAGAAGGGGAAATTGTAGAGATTCAGAAACGCTGGGGAAAAAAAACCTGATAGTTCTCCATGCATTTTCTTAGACAGAGGGAGAGAGAGAGAGAGAGAGAGAGAGAGAGAGAGATGTCCTGGTAAGTAAGATGGCTGACAGCGTAAGGAGAAAAACAATGTCATTGTGTGTGTGTGTGTGTGTGTGTGTGTGTGTGTGTGTGTGTGTGTGTGTGTGTGTGTGTGTGTGTGTGTGTGTGTGTGTGTGTGTGTGTGTGTGTGTGTGTGTGTGTGTGTGTGTGTGTGACCTCATGAAGTGCGTTTATTTCTCTGTGATCTCCAGCCCTAAGAAGCTGTTAGACGCTGATGATGAGTATTACCAGAGTCTGAACAGCAATAAACCCACAGACGAGGCGTCCGAAGTCACAGACGGTCCGGAGTCTGACAAATCCAAAACTCCAGACCAGTTCATGTGAGTAGTCTGAAACTCCTGATGACACCCACAAGTGTGTATACTGTACATGTGAACCGTTTTACACTGAAGGTCAAAAACGTATGCTAGTGAGTAAAAGTCCCAGTACTCAGGTTTTGTAGCTGCTCAGGTTAATTTTCCGAGTCTGAACAATTCTGAGCATACGAGGTTGCCAGATTTTTCAAATAAAATAAAATAAAATAAAAGGAAGTGTCAGAGATTACGCTTTGAAGAAGAGCTGTTTGTGGTTAGCAGTTACTGTAGGAGATGTGTGCTTAATTCTAACCCAGCGATCTTTAGCTCCTATGATGAGCTTTTTCTGGTCCAGGCATTCTGATTAGCTAGGCAAATGCACTTCCTCAAAGGGGGCATTTGACGGCAAAATATTTAAAGCTGCAAACACTGGAATAGCGCGTTCAGAAAGTGAAAGAAAATCAAGGATGGCAGAATGAAGCAAGATCTGAGTTGCATTTCAACTGGAACATCAATAGGCACATTTTGAAGAGCTTTGGAGATTCCATGAGGATCAATTAAAGTATCTATCCATCTGTCTGTCTGTCTGTCTGTCTGTCTGTCTGTCTGTCTGTCTGTCTATCTGTCTGTCTGTCTGTCTATCCATCCATCCATCCATCTGTCTATCTATTACATAAAAAAGGTGGTGTTCACCCCTAGGTTTGCTCATCAGGGACAAACTGTCCATACATGTTCTAATTTATTTCTTTAATTATATACATTTTTTTTATTATGTGACCATGACCAGTGTTAAAAATGCTAATGCAAAAGTTAATGTAATTTAATTAAATTGAATATGTGATCTTAAAGTTTAAGTTCATGGACGATGCATACCTCAGATGTTTATTCCTCTGTTTAAATCAAACCCCCGAATGTGTAAATCTTAAACTGCTCTTTAGACTGTAGTCTGTATTAAATCCTCACTCATGTAAGGCCTTAACTTTGACCTTGCATGTCATGCCGGAAGATGCACGATCTATGTAAAATATTCAGACCCAGCGACGCATTTGATGAAGCGTGAGATTATCTAAAGACAAACAGCTCCATTACACACGTTTGTTTTGTTTTTTTTTTCTTTTCCTTTTTATGTCTGCAGGCAATCACCTCACAGAATGCTGCCTATGGAAAACGAGGACAACCCTTACGACTACAGGAAGCTGCTGAGGAAGACCTCTCAGAGAGGAAGACTTATCGAACAGACCTAGACTCTGGATTGTGTTCTGGGGCTTGATAAACATTATGTAAATATGTATAGCGTGATACAGATGGAAGCCTTGTCCATTTCCAGACATATATTTATTCCAGGAATAATCACGAAATGATGGGAAGCACTGATGGGAATTCATTAGCATAAACTTTTTGCACTAGTTTTTGTACACTACCAGATTAATAGCAACCACATGTACAGTAAATAACTAATACAGTTTACAGTTTTAATGTAAAGCAGGTTCTGTGGGTTCTTCACTGACTGGCGGTTAAATCATCCTGCACTGTGTGAGTGCACTTTACTGGTTTCTTTTATGTTTTTGTGCGCGTTGATGTTTTCTCTCATATTTCTTGTGTTTCGAGTGCACAGCTCCAGTGCCATTATTTATGAACCAGGCAGGGTTTTGCTATATCCAAGCCGTTGCTATGCCAAAGTGGGAGGCATCATAGAGAACTACGCACTCTGTACGCGCTCTGCTTTCTTAGTTGAAACAGCGATGAGAGTGAAATCAGATCAAGTTTATTCAGCGGGGAAGCAGATCCACCGAAGGGGAAAGTACGCGAGATGTAAAACACATGATTTGCCTTCAAGTTTGTCTGTGTGAACTTTGACCTGTGAATTCACAAATATTGAACTTCTGAGCCATTAGAAAGCAACCGGATTGACCTGTGCCTTTTTTTTTCTTTTTCTTTTTTTCTTTTTTTTTGACTGGTTAAGGAGCTGCTCATGATTGAACACCGGATTACGTAAAACTTTGCCTGCCTTTGTTTGACTGTATGTCTGGAGAAAGAAAGAACAATACTTGACAAAATCACATCATCAGGACTGCCTCATTTTGAATCGTCAGCGAGGAAAACTACACAGCGATGATATCTTGAAATCCGTTTACTCTATGCAAAATGGTGAAATGTACATTTTTGTAAATAAAAAAAAACAAAAAACAAGATAAAAATGCATTTCTGTGTAATAAACGTGAAAAATAAATTATCTCATCTTTCTGTATGTACTGTATATACTGCATGCAATACATCTTTTTTTTTTTACCCAAGTGTCTTTTCTGTTTGTTCAGACAAGTACAAAGTTTGATAGTCTGCTTTCCTGACAGTTTTTTTTATTCAATCTTTTTATAATGCTATTTAGATCCACAAATACAATTCTATATTCAGTACATTAACTTCCTCATTTATCATTTATCATAGTCATAGGTTTGAACATCCAGTGATTTGAACAATAAGGCAAAGGATCAACTTGTTCTTCAAGCTAAAAACCTCAGCCACGAGAGCATCCTCTCTCCTCAGGACGTTCTACTTATGAATTTAAACCTGACAAAACAAAATGTACCATTTAACAGCTAATATTAGTGCTTGTCTTCAAACAGTGTTAGATTGGGGTTGGAG
>JAAGKR010002416.1:15000-36586 GCA_011419295.1 Clarias macrocephalus
TTTTTCTCTGATTCGACTTGCTCCTATGATTAATCTCACATAAAGTATTTTATTTTCTTATTTATCTGCATCCGATTTATAATGACGTATAATTTCCTTACGCATTAAGACAGTCAGGGAAGCAACGCGGTTATTGTATAGATTGCATATAATATAATAACGACGAATAATAATTCATAATGAATCACAAAAAAAATATTATAATAAATATTGATTGATTATAATAATAAATCTTTGTTTTTGTTTCGTTTTTTGATCGTTTTAAAAAGGAAGCGAAGGGTTACATTGTCTGAGGCTGTTGTTAGGTTTTGTTTTTTGTTTTTTTTTTTCGATCGGAAATATCCTTTGTGTCTTCTTGCTCATGCGTGTCAGAAGCTCCGACTGACCTTCAGTTCTCCTCCCCAAGGTCACAGGGAAACATTCCTCCGCTGTATAATAGATATTCATGTGTTTCGCCGCAGATCTCCTGCCTGCGTTAGACGGAGACCTGAAGACGATGACTTTCCTGCAGGAGGTGGTGGATATCTTACTAGCGTACATCGTGGAGTCCTTCGACAGGTCGACCAAAGTGATTGATTTCCATTACCCGAACGAGCTGCTGCAGAGGAACAACTGGGAGCTGTCGGATGAACCCGAGACTCTGGACGATATTCTGATCAGCTGCCGCGCCACGCTCAAATACGCCATCAAAACAGGTGCAGACTGCGTGGGGGGTCGCGAGCACACGGGGACCACGTGAGCCTTTCAAGTTATAATTCAATAAGTAATCCTTATTCGTGTTTGTTTGACCTCGGCTCAATGATCCGTGGTTATTACGAGTGATTTAGTTTGGACGGATGGTGGATTTATTCATTTTGGTTTCCATAATGGTGTTTAAATTGGGATAAAATGTTTGCAGTGCATTAAGGTTGCCTTTCAAATAGCACTTTATTGATTTATTGATCGATTGATGTGTTTATGGAATTTGCTTTGGCACATCAGCTTCAATCTATCAGGATTCCTCTGGGTTCTTCTAGTTTCTTCCCCAAAACAAGCCAGCCAATGGAATGGGGCAGGGGTGGATCAGTGGTTACGAAACATGTGTGTAAGGAAATGGGGGGGGGGGGGGGAGTATGTACGTCACTCTGGATAAGGGCGTCTGCCAAATTCTACATATCAAATGAACAGGGGATGGTGTGATACAGTATATGAGATGTTGTTGTTGTTTCCAAAGTTCTGCCCTTGAGCGAGGCCCTTAACCCTGAATAGGGTCAAATATCATGAATGCAAATGAATAAGGAATGGTGTGGACATGCCTGTGTTGCTATTTTAAGGCTTTGGCACATCAGCTTTAATCAATCAGGTTTCCTCTGCGTTCTCTGGGTTCTTCCAACAAATGGATTAGGGCAGAGGTAGCTCAGTGGTTACGGTGTTGGACTACTGGTCAGAAGGTTCAAACCCCAGCACCACTAAGTTGCCACTGCTGGCCCCTTGAGCAAGGCCCTTTTGACTGCTCAGATATATATTGAAAAAAAGTAAGTTCATTTGCATGAGGGCGTCTGTCAAATGCCGTAAATGAATGGAGAATGGTGTGAACGTGTGTCATGTCAAGTCAAGTGGCTTCTATTGCCATTTTTAACACAGAGAAATGAACCAGCATTTCCCCAGGACCATGGTGCTACATATAAAACCAGACAGGACTAGATAAAGTGCACATGTGCAAATGTGTGTAAACAGTGCATGACAATGCGATCACTGCTACAAAACTGCCTGGTTCATTGCTCAAACACCAGCCACTTGCTGCAGTTCCAGTTCCAAGCTCAGATAAAATGGGTGGGTTCAAGTTATATGTGCGAATCGGATGGTCCACTGTGGTGACCCCTCAACAGAGCAGCCAAAAGAACAACAACATACATGAGAGGATGTTTAACAGCAATTATGCAAATGCTCCATACACAGTACATATACAGTATTGAGTGAATAATGCTGTCTCCTGAGTGGTCAGCCTCTGACTATAGAAACTGGCAACCAGGCAAACGTGCATGGTTTTAAAATAGGTTGATGCCTGTCAGAACCAAACTAGTGTCCTAGTTTTAATTTTCTATAAATGTATTATGAATGTAGTGTACCTGTCACTGCACAGTGATTTGAAACCATAGTAACCACTGCAATGCATTATGGGTTTATTTTGAGCACAATGGATATTTCCCATCATACTTTCAGATAGTACTGTTTGTTCTTTCTTTGAGCTGGTCATGAAAACAATCAATGTGTTTAACAGCTACAGGAATGGTAGAATGATACTTAATCCTGATTGGTGGGCGTCTCATCATAAGCACTGACTTGCACTTAACGTGATATAAGTAGCCATTTTTATTTGATGTATGTTGGTGGTAATTTTTTTGGCTAGCTTTTCAGCTTTCAGTGCTTTGGTCCATAAATATATGAATATCTTACGTATACATAAGAGATTGCCATGCCAACCACTGAATTTTCCACATGACTATGTTATGTTACAAAAATAAGATATTGATTATAAATTAATAAAAGATAATAATTTGATTTTAAGTTAATTAAGCTGTATTTACTATTAACTTTTAATTATATTACTATTAACTAATATTTTAAAGTGATACGGATTTACTCCTAAACTTTAACTCCTAAGCCAGATTCAGATTTCTTTTATAAAGGATTTTTAAAAAGTCTTTCTACACATTCAATAAACTTTTATGTTGCTAAACTTCAATATCCATAAACAAGTCGCTTTTGGGACTCTAATTGTACAGTAGTTCTTTTGAACATTTAATGTCAGAAAAGTGCTTCCATCAGGGCACATTGATGTAGATGTGATTAATAGGACCACATGAACTGTAGCATTTTACAGTCGACTGACTTCATTTACAATATCAAAATGGAAATGTGTTTTCTGGAGTATGCACATAAATTTCCATGACTTACATTTACTGACTTTGTGTAAATATACAGTATAAGGAGACTCACTAATGCGAGTGATTGTTGGCTTTATTCCAAACTGTTGATGAGTTTATACAATATGTACCAATTCCATACACAGATTATAAGATTTTTCAATTTTAAATCCCTTATTTTTGTCAATTCCACCGCAATTTATGAAACATTTTTAAAAATCAATAAAAACCATAAATCAAGACATTTAAGACTTGCCAATCCTTTATGGCTAAATTAATGGCTCCCTTTAAGAGCAAGAACATCACATGCATTTAAGAGGCACTCTTTCAGCCATTTAGTTGTCATTTTGTTATTTTCAGCTCTTTGTGAGCTTTGCCTTTTATGGACTTTTATGGGCATGGCTAAATGTTAATTAGCTGTGCCTTTGAATGTGCTCAGTAATTTGCATCTCTTTGGCATTTATCAATGTCTGGAGTAAAATCTGCTACATTTCTGTAAACCTATTGGGAAATCTGAGCTCAGTTTAGTTTTCAACACCATTTACAAACAACCCCAAGCCCACTGACATTAAAAAGCTGCAGCATGACCTTCATTATAATTTTTTTTTTCTGGCACCAGTAGAAATGGAGCCGTTGGTGAAATCTCACAAAGCAGATAAAAATATAATGAATCACCCATCCAGGAAGATTCAATAATTTAATTGTATTTATATTCTCCTGGCTGTTTCTAGCTCACCCCAGGTACTTCAACCAGCTCTCCACCGGATTAGACATGGTCGGCCTCGCCGCTGACTGGCTCACGTCCACCGCCAACACTAACATGTGAGTTCCTAACATACAGTAAAACGCCTTCTCTCAGATGCACACTGAAAGCAAAGGAAGTGAAAGGTATTAGCCCTGACCATCCGCCATCAATCCCTTATCACCAGTGTTCAGGGAGCAAAATTAAACATTAAAATCAAAATGCAGTTTCATTGGCTAATCAAAATGGTAATATATTGAGTGCTGCAGATGGACAAGGGAACGTTAGTTAGCATTAGCATTAGTTAAATTCTGATTAATTGAAAAGCGTCTCTATAGCAGCAGCTCTGACTGTAGTGTTGTCATTTTTATAGCAATGCATCACACAAATCTAATAAGATTAAAAATATAATGTTAATGCAATAAAAATGGATAATCATTGACCTAATCTATTTGCTCTAGTTGTTCATATATTAAATGTAGATTCATTTCATTCTTTTACATACAGTTATTAATAATAAAAAGCTTACTATACATTTCTGCATATCCAGAGTGGATCTCTATACTAACAAAGAAATGATGCAAAATTTCTTACAACACCTTTGTGTGAAGAATCCTGGATGCATCTTGGTTCTGAAATTAAAAGAAAAATGTAAAATTTCAGGAATTATATATATAACACAAAAGAACTGCCACAAGTAACTGAATAAATTGTTTTTTCCCCCTCATCTCTATTACAGTACTTTTCTTGTATTACTTATGTATTGCACTATTCATCATGCTACTACATCTTCAATTATGTTCTCCCCATTACTTAAAAGTGAATTCTCTTGCGTTTTATTAAATCATAGTCATATATAAGTTTTTAATGAAGTACAGTTGTCACCAGTGGTGCTCTATACATCCCGTTCCAGTACACTTTTCCTGACTGGTTTGTGTAATGTGATATTTAGGTTTACTTATGAGGTGGCTCCTGTGTTTGTCCTGCTGGAATACGTCACCCTTAAGAAGATGAGAGAGATCATTGGTTGGGAAAACGGCCGTGGGGATGGTATCTTCTCACCAGGTACGATTAACCCTGGTCTTTGCCTGATATTGATGTAGAATTTGTGTGTATTTGATCAGCAGCTTTAACATCTCCATCTATATTAACAACAAAAAAAAAAGAGAAAAAGAGAAGCTCACTAAAGTGCTTTATAACTGGCATCAGAGTATAAATTACATCCTTACATTATTATAATTATGTCATAATTAATCAAGCTACAATGACTCAGTAAAACAAACATATTTTGGTGATGCTGGTTCTTATTTTAGTGCTTAGAGAAAAATTTAGCCTTCTGCCTTAGGCCAGGTTTACATTATGTGTATTTCAGCCATAGTTTATTCATTCTTATTTTATAAGAATATTAATTAATTAATTATTTGTTTGTTAGTTTTTTTGTTGTTGTTGTTGTTATTGAAATTCCTGACTTAAAAATTCATAATATGTGGAGTTTAACATAATGCTATTTGCCTAACCGTTTGGGAGATCACAAGAATTTAGATAATGCCACACCATCAGTCATGCTCTCGGGGTATGAGTGACCCACGTGTGTTACACAACACTGCCTTGTGATTGACTTTATTCATGTGTCTCAGGTGAATCATGTAATAGCCCTTACTGTTCCCAGCTGGTACCTGCGATATTCTGCATAGTTAGCTGTTTAAAATGAACTGGTTTGAAATTAATGGTCAATAATAAAATAATGAAGGCCTTTTTTTTTTAGCAATTTAAAATAAATGATCAAAACACAGTATTGTACAATTCTTGTGATTTTTAAAAAAAATAATTTTTTCAATACAGAAAATGTGCATGCCAAAGAAGTTACTAATGAAATTTGTGCAACATGGAAGCGACCAATCTTGCTTCTCTAAAAAATTCAAGTTGCTAACTTTTGATGATTTTATATGTGGCCCCAAAAAATTTATAATTTTTCAGCATTATACTACAAAAATGAATTAAAATACAATTATTCATATTCCTTTATGATTATTGATAATAAAATTGGTGTAAGCTGCTAGAAGCATATGACCTGTAAAAATGGTTGCTTACATAGTTTTTTGTTAAAAGCTTAAAAAGCAAAAAATCTGTAGTGTCCGTAACCATGTCAGACTCATGTTGCAATATACTAACAATTTTGTATTTTAGAATAATATATCTTTTCAGGTTTAAGTCTTTTATGTGAAATTTTAATTGGCCAAGGTTAATCTAAATGACAATTAAGATCATTGAAGGATTCGGATTCAAAAAGTTACAGACACTACAGACATGAAAGGGCACAAATTGTATTTAGCAAATGTGTTTCTTTTTTTATCTGATAAAAATATAAATGTGTATGCATATTTACAAAAAACGAAGCATGGATCAGGAGATAAGAAGCGTTAAATATTCAAAAAAAAAAAAAAACGGTGTTATATGATTCTGTCTGAAAATTCACCTATTTACAATATCTAGGTGAGACACTTTTTAGCACAAATATCATGTTTTGGCCATAAAGCATAATGTAGCATCCTCAGCAGTGTCATCAGTGCCCAATAAATGCTGTATTAAATGACATACTGTAGGGTGATGTCACACTATCACACAAATCATACACAAATAAATAGGAAAGAAAAATAACTTCAAGTTCATTTTGCAGAATTTTTGAAATATCTGATACAGTCTGAGCTGGATTTAGTTTAAATAATCCCAACGACTCAGTTGTTCATTTCAGCCCCTGGATTTGAGAATAAAACTTTTTGACATGTTTCCTGATGGATCGTCTATGCTTGAAGGAAGCTCAAGTTTAAACAAAGGACCAACATTAACTTGTTTGAAATCTAATGGAGGGCACCGCAGTCGTTTAAACAGGCAAACAGAAGATCTTATTAGCCTCAGTCCAGCTTGTGGACACTAATGTAATGCAAACAACATTTCACGCTCTGTTTCCCTAATGACTACAGTGCTACAGGACGTCATTAATATGTAAGACTCACTCTTGGCGTGACAAACATAAGCCGTGGTGGAACAAAGCGTTGCGGTTGTAGCAGTTAGGAGACGAACTGTCTGCTCTTGTGTCTGAAATGCGTCATGTTCCTGCAGGTGGTGCCATTTCCAATATGTACGCCATGTTGCTGGCTCGCTACAAAATGTTTCCTGAAGTCAAAGAGAAAGGGATGTCGTCGGTGCCCAAGCTGGTGGCCTTCACGTCCGAGAATGTACGGCCATTTTTATTTCATCCTTCTATTTTTCATTCTTTATTCTGAGCGTTCGGTGCACCGTATCACAACAGGGGAATGTCAGCGGACACAGGTGCAGCTGCTGGTTTTTATCATTGCCTATTTAAAAGTGACATGCACTTTGCTGGTGCTTTTCACACCAGTGTAATGGAGGATAGCTCTGTTTTGTATAATGGCCCCTATAAACAGAGCCACGGCGCTTCAGAAGCACTCTCTGTATTAGTACTGCTGTGAAATGCCACAGCCAAAGTTAATCCTGACCTTCAGTCTAACAGATAAGTGCAGCAGCTGCCAGTTCATTCGCTGCATTTCGCAAAGACTGTTATTTGCAGGCAGTGTTTCAATCAGACCCTGGAGATACGTGTTGCTTTGAACACACACTGTGCTCTAAACTCCAATCCATTGTAGGCCACGTTAGACTTCGAACTGCTTGGTGATCTAAAGCGAATAACCAGACAGCAAGGCTTGCTTTAGTAGAACAGTTAGCTACTATATATAGCACCGTTGTCGTAGCTATCTATCATTCTTCTTGTTCATTCAGTTACCCCTGCAGATTTCCACACTGATACACAACCCGGCCGCTTCATTAGGTACACCTTTTGCCTTCAGAACTGCTTGAATTCCTTATGACTTAGATTCAACTTGCTGGAAACTTTCCCTAGAGATTTGGCCTCGAGATTTGGCTTCCCTAGAGATTTGGCTGTAACATGACTACGGACCGTAATGTTACAGCATCACTCAGTTGTCTCGGGTTCCACCACACCCCGAAAGATGCTCTGTGGAGGCCGTTTGAGTACAGAGACCTCATTGTCGTGTTTACAAGACAGTTTGAGATGATTTTAGCTCCGCGACATGGCACGTTATCCTGTGCTCATTAAGGAATAGACATGCTCAGAGAGGCTGAGGCATTTAACCCATGGTCACTTTAATTCAATTCAATGCAATTGGATTTGTATATATCGCTTTTAACAATTGTCATTGTCGCAAAGCAGCTTCACACAATCAAAAGAATTATTTACGTTTGTATGAAATGTAAATGTGTATCATTTAAAATGATCCGACTGTCCCTGAAGGAAAAACTCCCTGAGATGGCAGTAGGAAGAAACCAGCAGTAAAACTAGAAAATACCCCCCCAAACCATTACATCACCAACACCAGCCTAAACTGTTGATACATGGCAGGATGGATCTGTGCTTTCATGTTATTTACTCCAACTCTGACTCGACCATCTGAATGTCACAGCAGAAATGAAAACTCATCAAACCAGGCAAATGTGTTTTTTGTCCGATTTTGGCGAGTCCATGTGAATTGTAGTCTCAGTTTCCTGTTCTTAGCTGACAGGAGCCGCATCTGGTGTGGTCTTCTGTTGCTGTAGAACATATGCTTCAAGTTTCAACATCTTGTGTGTTCAGAGGTGCTTTTCGGCATATCTTGGTCGTAACAAGCTGCTATTTGAGTTACCGTTGTCTTTCTATCAGCTTGAACCAGTCTGGCCGTTCTCCTCTGACCTCTGGCATCAACACAGCACTTTTGAGAACTGCTGCTCACTGGATATGGTTTTATTATGGTTGTGTTTGAAAATCCCAGTAGATCAAAAGTTTCGAAAATAGAACCAAGAACATGGCCATGTTCAAAGTCACTTAAATCATCTTTCTTCCCCAGTCTGATGCTCACTTTGAACTTCAGCAGATTGTCTTGACCTTGTCTACAGGCCTAAAGTCACTGAGTCGCTGCCCTGTGATTGGCTGATTAGACCTTTGCGTAATAAGCAGTTGAACAGGTGTACCTAATGAAGTGGCCAATTAATGTATCCTTATAGTATTTAACAGGCTTTCTACTTTTAAACACTTGTCAATGAAAGTATTACGATAACCACATCACAATGTCTTTTAACATGCTAATGAAGACCTACAGATCATTAGCTCATTTAATCAGCTGCTGATTTTTTTTTCTCTGTTCTGTTCTGTTCTGTTCTGTTCTATTCTATTCTATTCCTTTTATCATGCTATGCCAGTCTATTATGGTTTTGATTATTACCTTTAATTTTTATTCTGTTTTACAATTTTTCATTTATTTTCTTTTTTTGTCTAGTTTTTTCTTTGTATTTGTTTGTTTGTTTGTTTGTTTGTTTGTTTGTTTCTATGTTTGTTTGTTTCGGGCTATCTATCTATCTATCTATCTATTTCATACTCATTCCATTCTCTACTTTTTTCCTTTCTTTCTTTTTTAAACTCAAATTTTAGCTTGTTATTAAAGAATTGTATACAATTTGTAAAAAAAAATAAATAAATAAATAAATAAAGTTTACTGTCTGATTTTTTGGCTTTTAGTTTGCAGTTCTGTGTTGTTTATTTCTATCATCATTCTATTACATATTTGTTTTTACTTTTAATTTTTTTATTCGATTATTTATTATTTCATTCTACATCATTCTACATCTATGCAGTAAAGTTTTGTTTAATTTTATTCCACAATATTCTACATTTCTTATTCTTCTTATTTTACACTTTTTTACACAGTTTAGTATAGAGGTATAGAGTGACTTTTTATTCTATATGTATTTCTGTCTTCTATAAATCCTTTCTTCTATCAATTCATTTATTTTGTTTTATTCTACAGTATAATATATTTATTTTATCATTTTATTATGTAGTTTGACTTTTGTTATTCTAATTCTATTCCTTCTTTTAATTAGATTTTTAGCTTCCTTCTGAAGAATTGTACATGATTGACACATTTTAGACGTACAGTATTTACATTTTAATACATACTATATTTATCACTTTATAGCTGAATTGCTCTGGAATAACATATCTTCCAAAGCAGTTGCAACACACACACACACACACACACACACACACACACACACACACACACACACACACACACACATGGTGACGAGATAAAGATTTTTAAAATAGTTTATAATTTTATTTGGTGCATTTGGTAATTTTATTCATAGCTTTTCTTGGTCTTGTCCTGGTCCACAGGATGTGTTTTCGATGTCTCTGCTCTAGACATCTGAATCCTTTTACCTTTTGCCTGAAGTTATTCTGTCCTTCATTTCAGAGTCATTTCTCAATCAAGAAGGGAGCTGCAGCTCTTGGAATAGGAACAGAGAGCGTGATCTGTATCAAAGCCGATGAGCGGTGGGTCTGGATATTCCATAGTGAGATTTTTTGTGCATGGCTGGAGAAATGAGAAATACACTTAAACATGTCTTAATGATAATCACACATGGCTCCAGTGATGAAATGCTGCTTTTGTCTCTGACAGGGGAAAGCTGATCCCTTCTGACCTGGAGCGCAGGATAGTGGAGGCCAAGCAGAAGGTATTGACACACACACACACACACACACACACACACACACACACACACACACACACACACACACACACACACACACACTCACCTGAATAAATGTCTTAAGTCTGCCTCATCAGTCTGCACTTTGTCTGAACTTTCCAGCAGAAGTATCGAACAGCATAACTCACGCGATCTCCAAAACTAACACAGACATTACTGTGACCATAAACTCGAACTGACTTTTCTTATTTCTCTCTTCCTTTTTCTTTTGTTTCTTTCTTTGTTTCTTGTTTTCTATTCGATTCTCCATTACTTGTTGTCATCATGTACTATTTTTTCTTTGCAATCTATTTTCTTTCCTTTATCATTAAATTCTAAAATATATACTTTTCATTAACAATTTAATACATTCTATATTATATCTATCATATATTTTCTTAACTTTTTCCTCAATAGTTAATGATTAACTTAACGGTTTTCAATATTTTCAATTACTCTATTTCTTTCCATTTAATTCTCTCTTCTATTTAATTCAATTTCCATTCTAATCCTGTTTTATTGTATATATTTTTGTTTATCATTATACTGCGTTGTTTTTCAATTTATTCATGATATTTCATTTCACTTCTTTATTTAAACTTTTTCATATTCCTTTTGTTTCATTAATATATTTAGTTGTATCCCTTTGTTATATTGTTCCCTTTCCATCTTTACTCTATAATACACTCAAATTACCCACAGCATTGTTGGTTATCATGTTTGACTTTTTTATTATTATGAATTTATTTATTTATTTATTGTTTTCGATTGTTTAATGTGTTTTCTCTTCCTTAGGGTTATGTTCCGTTCTTTGTGAGTGCTACAGCTGGAACTACAGTGTACGGAGCATTTGATCCTCTAATTGCCATCTCAGACATCTGTAAAAAGTATAACATTTGGATGCACGTGGATGTGAGTTCAAAATTATTTACCTGATATTGAGACTGTGTGCTGATGTGGTGACAGTGTGCTGATGTATGAGGTGATTAAATAACTGCTGTGATGTGCTGATTGTAACCTGAAATTAACTGTGCTTCTGGAATGACTGTGCTGATTTTGTGACACTGTGCTGATGTGATGACAGCCTGTTGATGCTGTGACTGCGTGCTGATGTGTTGACTGTGTGCGGATGGGTTGACTGTGCTGAGGGGTTTACTGCACTAATGTGGTGATTTTATGCTGACATGGTGGCTGTGCTGATCCAGTGTCTGCAGGCTGCCATGGTGACTATGTCTTGATATTGTGACTGTGCTAATGAGGTGACTGAGTGGTACTGTGGCAACGGTGCTGATTTAGTGACCGTGCTGATGTTTTGCCTGTACTGATGAGATGACTGTGCTGATGAGATGACTGTGCTGACGAGATAGCTGTAATGATGAGCACTTGCCTGCCGATTTAGTGTTGACATGGTGACTTTGTCCAGAAGGAATAGTTGGACTGATTTTCTGACTGAATTGATTGTGGTAATTGTGTGCTGACATGGTGACTATGTCCTGTGCTCATACAGTTCCTGCATGCTGATGTGATGAATGTGCCCGGATGTGTGGTGAGTTTGTGCTAATGTGATGACTGTGTGCTGACATGATGACTATATCCTGATGTGGTGACTGTACTACTGTGGTGACTGTGCTGATGAGGTGACTGGGTGCCAATATGATGACTGTGCTGATAGTGACTGAGCTGATTTGGTGACTGTGCTGATAGTGACTGTGCTGATTTGGTGACTGTGCTGATAATGACTGTGCTGATATGGTGACTGAGCTAATTTGATGACTAAGCTGATTTGATGACTGTGCTGATAGTGACTGTGCTGATATGGTGACTGTGCTGATAATGACTGAGCTAATTTGATGCCTGTGCTGATAATGACTGAGCTAATTTAATGACTGTGCTGATAGTGACTAAGCTGATTTGGTGACTGTACTGATAGTAACTGTGCTGATAGTGACTGAGCTGATTTGGTAACTGTGCTGATTTGGTGACTGTGCTGGTAGTGACTGTACTGATAGTGCCTGTGCTGATTTGGTCACTGTGCTGATATGATAGTGACTATGCTGGTAGTGACTGTGCTGATAGTGACTGTGCTGCCTGTGCTGATTTGCTCACTGTGCTGCTATGATAGTGACTGTGCTGTTAGTGACTGTGCTGATAGTGACTAAGCTGATTTGGTGACTGTACTGATTTGGTGACTGTGCTAATAGTGACTGTGCTGATAGTGACTAAGCTGATTTGGTGACAGTGCTGATTTGGTGACTGTGCTGATGTGACTGTGCTGCTGATTTGTTGTTGACATGATGACTACTGTATGTCCAGATGGGGTGATTGGGCTGATTGTCTGACTTGAACTGATGTGGTGTCTAGGTGGTAGCTATTAAAGCTCAGAGCTCATTTTAGCCAATTTTGTCTTTCTTTCTTTCTTTCTTTCTTTCTTTTTTTAAATAAAAGGACTCTGGATTGTGCAGTATAAAGTGACATATCCATTTTCAGCATTAACTATTCATCCATATAAGCACCATATAGATATATATTTTTTAATAATCGTCATTGACATAAGCTGTTTTTCCAGCACGTATCTGTGCCTCTTGAGCTTTAAAGTTTTTTACGTTGTGATTGGGTGCTGATGTGGTGAATCTGCAGGTCCAGTAACTGTGTGCTGATGTGATGTCTATGTTTTTATGTAATGTGGTGATTGTGCCATGCTGCAGTGCCTATGCTGATATTCTGGCTGTACTGATGTGTTTACTTTATGATGTAGTGTCTATGTGTTAAGAGCACATATGATGTGCAGACATTGTGAAGTGCTCCAAGTGTGCTGTCACTGCTGGCTCATCATCACTGCATGAAGTTCTTTACCCTGCCAAATATTCTACATCCTGTTGCAGTCTCATGACCCTGAACTCAGCTCTGGTGACTGTTAAACAGATCACGTTTTATACAATAAAAAGAAAGCACTGGAAAAGCGCTGGTTAAACATGAATCAATGAAAAAATTAATGAGGGAGAAAAGTAAAAATAAACATAAACATGCAAACAAACAAACACTAATATTGTTTTTACTTCATAGCCAGTTAGAGTTTTTCATCACTGATTGGAAGAAACTGTTAAACAATTGCTTTGAAGGCCCTTATATGAATTAATACGATTTTTCAAGAACTGGTAGAAATGAAACAGAATAACGTAATCTTTACACAATTTAGAATTTGTATTATGACCAAATGCCGTCTCTAAAAATAAAAAAATTTCTTCATAGCAAATAAAATGATTAATATAGTATATAGTATAACATTTTCATTTGATGTGACATGGGTGTTATAAATGAATAACCTTGGAGAAATAATGAAATTTAATCGCTACCTACATGCTATTATACTTTGTGTGGGTGTACGTGCATGCGTATGCGCATTGATGAATTACGATGAGGTGTGTGTGTGTGTGTGTGTGTGTGTGTGTGTGTGTGTGTGTGTGTGTGTGTGTGTGTGTGTTCATTTTATACTCTAGAGACCAATAAGATTAATAACAACGGTTTGTTTTCTCATTTTACTGGAGAGCAGGCCTTTGAACTTATCCTTAGGCCATTTCCCACACACACACACACACACACACACACACACACACACACACACACACACACACACACACACACACACACACACACACACACACACACACACACACTAGGCTGTGACTGTGTCTAGACTGTGTTCTGCCTGTTCTGTAGGTGGTGGAATGAAATAGATGACCGTACAACCGTACAGAGTCACTGGCAATCTTTAAGCGGCGACTAAAGACCCATCTGTTATTTAGGTGTATTATAAAAATGAACCCTTCCCGCAGTGTTTTACTTCTAGTGACCTACTGTAGAAATACAGTGTAAAGATCTCTCTAATGATGGAAATCTGAAAGTCGCTCTTGATAAGTGTCTGTCAAAAGCCATAATGTAAATCTAAATGATCTAAATGTAAACGGTCACAGCTTCATCTCAGCCAAGTGGGAAATTTGTTTATTTTAAGGATAACTTTCACACTTTAAACCCTTATTTTATTCTGCGATAAAATGTACAATTCAAAAGAATTACTTTTCAGTTTTCAATGGTTTAACACTTATTTTTCTCTTTGTGTTGACCTTGCTAGGATTAAGATTTAATAAAAGGAAATTTGAACCCTAATATGTCAAATCCCCAAAATTCAAATACTAAAAACAAATACAATAAATACAGACTTTCTATAATTTCAGTAGAGGCTTACTTGAGTTTTCTATTAAGTCAGTCATACTCATATACCAAGCTATAATATTATTAGTCACATTATATATATATATATATATATAAATGCATTTTTTAATCTCACATTTTACCCTGGTCAAGTCCAAAAGGTAGGTAACCTTGTAAATTTATTAAAGACAGATCATTAAAAAAGAATAAATAAATAAATAAATAAATAAATTATTGTGATGTGTGTTAAATGAAAGGAACCGTTCAAGTCAAACCAGGGATTTTGATTGTACAGAATAACAGAACACAGTACTGATAGTAAAAACTCCCTTTACTTTCTCTATATAATCTCCTGCTACACTAATGCACTTATCACTAGTTCTTGGACACCATCAAGGTAGAAAGATTTGGCTTAGTACACCATGATCAGACTTCCTGCTTCATGTCTGACACTCTGGCCTCCCAGGAACTCCTTTAATGACCCAACATGTGGAAATGGCTTGGAGCGAGATCAGGACTGTACGGGGGATGTGACAATAACTCTTAGCTCCTGAGTTCCTGTAATGTGCAAAAATATATAATATGGACAGTACAGTGTATAAATAAACAATACAAACAATACAACAGTTACAGTGTGACTTGATTCATAACCGTCCTGTGCTTGAAGTCTTCTGTAAATGTTGATAGTTTTTATGCGTCTATTCACCAGAAATGTCATGTTTGACTTAAACGGCGCTCACAAAATAAAATAAAAAAACAACAACAACAAACCCTATAGCAGGTTGAACTGTAAAATGTCCTCTATACATTATTAATATAAGTAACTTACTTCCCAAATTAATACGGTACAAATATCCGGTGTATGTGTATGTTAAACAAACATGTATTTTTTTTAATCAATAATTTTTTTAATCAAAATTTTTCTCACTCATACAGCAGATCATCAGGCATTAGAGGACATGTATGAGGGGATTAGTTTGTACTGAGACTGTCCCGGGCTGTGGACAGGTATAGGCTGATGCATGCTGCGACCTTCAGACAGCACATTTGGGAGTTGAGTGTTAAGCGCCGTGGAGAGATGTGTTACGCAGTCTTGTTATCCGTCTCCTGGAGGGTGTTAACCTCCTGGGTTTTCCTGCGCAGGGTGCCTGGGGAGGGAGTCTGCTCATGTCCCGGAAACACCGGTGGAAACTCAACGGCGTCGAGAGGTCAGTGCTGCCTTCACCGCCGAGATCACACTCTATAAATCATCAACTCTTCTCTTCCATTCCCTACTGTATATACCGCATGTCTGCTCATCCTGTCTCCCATTGGCCCAGACCCTTTTTTATTTGAATTATTCATTTATTTTACACCGACTACCCACACACACACACACACACAACACACACACACACACACACACACACACACACACACACACACAAACACACACATGCAGCCAATTGTGGAAGAGTGTTAATGCATTTAATATCACAGTACGGTCGATTTCTTGAACAGTACTTCAAGCTGTATTGTAACTCACAGCTTTATATTAATGTATTCGTTCTGATATGTCACAGTTTCTATCATTCAGGAACTACAGTGTTGAAGTTGCTACACATAATCAAATCCTATTATTAAGAAAAAATGTTTCATTGTTTGAACAAAAAAAGATGTAAACATTGATATTGATAAAACATCTGTAAGGAGATGTTTTTGTACAGATTTATGGAAGGAGTCTCCAGGTTCAGGACAAACTCTAGCTTGCTTTGTTGAAGTTCCACAACATTAAACGTAAAGCTGTAAAACACCACATTGTGACTCACTAATGAATTAGAGATTTTTATCATTGTGGTCTAAAAGAGGAATAAAAGACTTCCGGGCATCTGTTACATTGCATTAATCCTTGCTTTATTAACATGATGAATTGAGCTTGTTTACACACTCAAATAAAATGCAATAAAATGTAATTAGAACTGTAAAGGATCTTTTTTTTTTTTTTAAACCAGATGATCATCGGTGACAGTGTACAGTAATTTAGTCCAGGACCTGCCTCTAATATTCTGTTGCCTCTTTAAACATGATTGGCTTTGACAAGAGCATCATCTTTATAACTTCTGCATGTGAAATAAATCTGTCTCACTCGGGCTGGAGAGAGAAATCTGGCTTGCTTTGCCACCAAATTGTTGATGTTACTGTAAGTTTCCCTCCCACTGAGAAGTCGCCGCCTGCAGCTGTGAAGTTGTGTGTAACCTGCGAGACTCTCAGGAGAACAAAAAGCAGTGTGTGAATCATCTTGTGTGATAAGAAAACATTTACTGTAAGCATGTGAGTAAAGGACCAAATTAGCTGGACACACACGATCTGATCAGATATTATTTCATTCTAAACTCAGATAATGTTTTTACTCTATTGATTACATTTTGTTTCCTCATTTTGCTAGAGAGCAGGCCGCTGTACTTACCATTAGACTATTTCACACACATACATGAGAAAATTATACAATATATTGCATATACAGTAGGAATTCAAACACGTATTACATCATACAAAAGACATAAATCAATTTTCAGTACATGCCTGATAACTTCCACATGTATTCTTGTGTTAATGTGCACCCATGGTTACAAAAAGTATCTTTGTCATCCTGATTTTCAGTTCATTTGAATTACTTAATTTTTATTCAGTTATAATTAATATTAGTTGATAGATACAGTCATTACACCGATATTATATTACCACACTATATTAGGATTTTGTGTATTATTATTATTATTATTATTATTATTATTATTATTATTGTATTTATTTTAGATTTACTTTTTTTTTTTTACCAAATTCCATTTAAACATTAAAATTAAATATAAAATATTTATATTAAATACTATAATATCAGGTTTTACATGATCTAAAAAAGGAAATATATTAATATCATATTTGGTATAATAATTAAATTACGTTTCATTTAATTCATTATGATTCTTTTATTGCTTGACTGTTGCAAAAGCAATAAAAAAAGCTATAATATTGTAATATTAGTAATACATCTACTAATAAATTTACCAATAAATAATACATTAATATTTTACTTAATATGTATTAGTATTATTATATAATAAATAATAATTTTATACTTATTATATACTGAACATTTATTGAAAACTTAATTGGATTTTACAGATCTGGAGTAAGTAAATAAATAAATAAATAAATAAAAGTTCATTAATTTTATTCCCATTAATACAGTAACACCATCATGTTTTAAAGATGTATATTTGCAAATTGTAGTACAACATTTAAAGCAATTTAGACAATTTACACTTAATTACACAATCATGGCTTTTTGGTAGGAATATATTATTAAGAATATTTATATTGTCTTGGTGTTATTGTCATGAGAACACAAAGAAAAATTCTAATAATGTAGCTAAACTGGTTTGAAATGTTTTTGTACTTACTGGTTTGGGGATTTTTATTGGAGATTGAAGTCCTTGTGAATATACACTTAACATTTAATTATATTCAGGGTTATATATATATAAACTGAATTGAATTAAATGTTAAGTGGATCAGTCTGAATTGAGTCATGCCCAGTTTGAGTTATTAAGTAAAAGTCTCATGGCATTGAACATACTTTCCTGATCCACACTTTTAAAACAGTGTCTTTTTCACTTTCACACTTTCAGGGCGAACTCCATGACGTGGAACCCTCATAAGATGATGGCGGTGCCCCTGCAGTGCTCGGCTTTGCTCGTCAGAGAGGAGGTGAGGAATGAGGCTTTACATCATTACAGCACCTCCATCTTTAATGACTGTGTTTTATTTTAGTGCTCAGTTTTCACCCTGTGTTGTTGCTGTGTTGCAGGGTTTGATGCAGAGCTGTAACCAGATGCAGGCGTGTTACCTGTTCCAGCAGGACAAACACTACGACCTGAGCTACGACACCGGAGACAAGGCGCTGCAGTGTGGACGTCACGTCGACATCTTCAAGCTCTGGCTCATGTGGCGAGCTAAGGTACAGGCGTACAGTGAGACTTAGACAAGAAGGACATTTCCCACGAACAAGATCCGAACTAGATTATTACTCTGGGCCAGTGGCGGCGTGCTTTTTTAGGTCATTTTTTAAGATAAAAAATATATAATGTTCAGCATTTACACTAACAAGCAGTAAATGACACTTTATTTCTGGTTAGGATTGAAACAAAAAAAAGCAGCTGTACATATAGTTATCTAAAACTGTACAAAGGAAAATTTTCTTTAAGCAGAATAAAAATTGATAAATCAGTCCAGGGAAAGTTACAGACATCACTGACCCCTCTAGAGGATCATTAGCATACTGCATCATGATTGGCTCTTATCTAACACAACTTGTTATGAAACAATATCAGTGTCACATGTTCAGCACTAAGCAGAGAGAATGTGTGGAGTAAAGACAACACGGTGCTTTGTTACCAGACACACGGAGATGTTTCTGAAATCTTTTTCTGAAATTTTTATTTCTTCCTTTCTTTCTTTCTTTGTTGTTGTTTTTTATTTCTCATTGCTTTTCCCCCTAATACTTTCTGATTTTTGTGTTTCCTTCCTTCCTTCCTTCCTTCCTTCCTTCCACTTACTGACTTTTTTACTTTGTTCTTGCTATTTTTATTTGTTGGTTTTTTCATATCTGGATGTTTTTCTTTTTCATTCTTTCCTTCCTTCCCATTTCTGTTTGCTTTGTTCTTGTTATTATTACTTTTTTCTTTATTCCTTTGTCTTGTCTGTCTACTTTGTTCTTTGTTTATATTTCATTGCTTTTGATCAATCTTATCAATCTTCCTATTTTCTTTTTTGTCTTTTGTGCCTTCATTTTATTCCTTTTTTTCCTCCTTCCATTCTTTCATCCTTCATTATTTAATTGCTCTTTCAATATTTCTTTCTTCCTTCCTTCTTTTTTTTCCATTCTTTCTTTCCTGTCCTGTTTTTTTTTTGTCCTTCTTTCCTTTTTTCATTCATTCAATTGTGTTATTTTTGTTTTCTTTTTTGTAAATGATATTCATTTATTTGATTCTCTCTCTCTCTCTCTCTCTCTCTCTCTCTCTCTCTCTCTCCACAGGGCACTATTGGCTTCGAGGCTCAGATAGATAAGTGTCTGGAGTTGTCTGAATATCTCTACAACAAGATCAAGGACAGAGAAGGGTACGAGATGGTGTTTGATGGAAAGGCAAGTTCTTACATCTGATATTTGAATATATTTCATTTACCTTGCTGATTTATTTGATTTTTCTCTCCCTGAGATGCCCCGGGGGATGAGCGCACTCCCAGCAGTGTTTATATAAAGCCATTTAGCGCCTCGCTGCTGATTGTGAAAGCGCTCCCTTTCAGACGGCAGGAGAAGCGGTCCTGGCTAATCTAAATGGAAATGATGCTTGTTGGCAGTGTGGCCTCTTCACAGGGCTGCTGGCCTGACTGAGGATTATAACCCTGATAGAATCAGAGCAGGACACAACACACACACACACACAACACACACACACACACACACACACAACACACACACACACATAAAAGAAAATGCTACATTTTCAGTTTAACTCTTCCTTTTTTCTTTGGAAAAAGGTGAAAAAAAAAAAAACCTCTGACAGAATGCATCGAGAGCTCGGAGATGCTGCATAAATAATAACGCCTGGTCAGCTGCGAGTCACAAGCCATGTTAAATTATAGGGCTTTGTGTCTGTGTGTGTGTGTGTGTGTGTGTGTGTGTGTGTGTGTGTGTGTAGTCAGTGTAGTGTGTAATGGTTGCCTCTTACGGGTGCTGCCCTCTGGAGACACACAATAGGGCTGAGTGGCTATAATGGAGTTTAATGCCTCTCTATGAGCTACCTGCTCCATAAAACACACACACACACACACACACACACACACACACACACACACACACACACACACACACACACACACACACACACACACACACACACACACACAGAACACTCCCCCCATCCTGAACATCCCGCCTTATTGTCTGTGCATGAATTGGTCTTTTGATTGAACAGATTACACGGCAGCTCCAAAAGTGACAGCGACAATTATTCTCATTACGAGGCAGCCGGTGAGTGGCGACGCTAATCACGCCGCCGCAGCCTCCACACGTTTGCATCTCAATGAGCTTCATGTTTCATGGAGTGACACGTGTGTGTGTGTGTGTGTGTGTGTGTGTGTGTGTGTGTGTGTGTGTGTGTGTGTGTGTGTGTGTGTGTGTGTGTGTGTGTGTGTGTGTGCTTGCCTGGGTTTTATAGCAAAAATTAAAAAAAATAATAATAATAAATAAACCCTAATGCTCTTGTTTATTTGTTTGATTGTTTGTTTATGTGTGTGTACTCGCAGCCTCAACACACCAACGTGTGTTTCTGGTACCTTCCGCCTGGCCTGCGCTACATGGAAGATAAAGTGGAAAAGATGAAGCGTCTACACAAGGTAGGAAAAAGAGCAGATCAAAAATTATTATTGTGTTTTCAGGTCAGGTAGCATTTATGGAATGGAATTATGATTGTATTCATCTTATCAGATTTGGGAGATGATCCAAACAGGATCAAGGTCACAGCAAGGTCAAATGTCTGAAATAGCTTCCTTCCTGTTTCCTATACAGAGATGTTACTTATTTACATACATAGGATCATGTTAAGGTTAAGTTTTCAGTTTTTTCTGCACTTTCGGTCTATGGACCGGACCATCTGTCAGTCTGTCAGCAGGACGTTCTTTTTCAGAAACACATGGTTAAATGTTGGACTCACATGGACTCGGTATACTTGTTCTACATTGGTTTTAAGTGGATCTGAGGCATAAACATGAGAACTGAGACTAGACTAGACTTCTCGGTGGAGCAGGTGTCCCTGTTGCACTGAGCTTCTTGGACTTTCCCATCGTGCCGTGTGTTGGTCAGTCTACTGAGTGCTGTCAAAAAATGATTCTCATCTTGCATAGAGAAGCTACTAGCTCTCTCTAGACCTCCAGCAGCGAAAGGTTACAGCATCACTGGGGATCAAACTCACAAGCTCCAGTTGATAGGACGAGCACTTTACCACTGCGCCAGACTTTCAGGACAAGTGAACTAATAATCTAAGTGGGTGTATATTTTTGACACTGTATGTATACATTTGACCCTGTG
>JAAGKR010002416.1:36606-79458 GCA_011419295.1 Clarias macrocephalus
AATAATAATAATAAATAAACCCTAATGCTCTTGTTTATTTGTTTGATTGTTTGTTTATGTGTGTGTACTCGCAGCCTCAACACACCAACGTGTGTTTCTGGTACCTTCCGCCTGGCCTGCGCTACATGGAAGATAAAGTGGAAAAGATGAAGCGTCTACACAAGGTAGGAAAAAGAGCAGATCAAAAAGGGAAATCGGAGGCCTCACTGGTCATCACTGGCTTAGACACCTAACGCAAGTCCAGGTTTATGGATATATACAGTATATATATATATATATATATATATATATATATATATATATATATATATACTATTATTATTATTATTATTATTATTATTATTATTATTATTATTATGTTTTCAGGTCAGGTAGCATTTATGGAATGGAATTATGATTGTAATCATCTTATCAGATTTGGGAGATGATCCAAACAGGATCAAGGTCACAGCAAGGTCAAATGTCTGAAATAGCTTCCTTCCTGTTTCTTATACAGAGATGTTACTTATTTACATACATAGGATCATGTTAAGGTTAAGTTTTCAGTTTTTTCTGCACTTTCGGTCTATGGACCGGACCATCTGTCAGTCTGTCAGCAGGACGTTCTTTTTCAGAAACACATGGTTAAATGTTGGACTCACATGGACTCGGTATACTTGTTCTACATTGGTTTTAAGTGGATCTGAGGCATAAACATGAGAACTGAGACTAGACTAGACTTCTCGGTGGAGCAGGTGTCCCTGTTGCACTGAGCTTCTTGGACTTTCCCATCGTGCCGTGTGTTGGTCAGTCTACTGAGTGCTGTCAAAAAATGATTCTCATCTTGCATAGAGAAGCTACTAGCTCTCTCTAGACCTCCAGCAGCGAAAGGTTACAGCATCACTGGGGATCAAACTCACAAGCTCCAGTTGATAGGACGAGCACTTTACCACTGCGCCAGACTTTCAGGACAAGTGAACTAATAATCTAAGTGGGTGTATATTTTTGACACTGTATGTATACATTTGACCCTGTGTAGATATCAGAAATTTGGGATAAACATGGAAATATCTTTTATTAAAGATTATGTGCAGATCTGATGATTTGAAAAAGTGCTGCTGAAAGCCGAAGCATGTTCGTCATGTGGTTGCGCTTTGTCATTTGAAGAGATCATTTTGTCATTGTAGTGTAGCAGGTGGTTGTTAACTGGAAAAGCAAAGTGGGGGAAAATGGACGCTGGGTTTTTCAGAGTGTGACCTGAGTCACATATCAAAGACAATAACCGCCTCCTCTGGTTTTTTATTTTTATTTATTAATTTTTTTTTGTCTATAGATGAGAAAAAGTCCCAGAGTCCCATTTCTGTCAGTAGCGTTTAAACAGCTGCCAGAAATAAAAATTGACATGAGACATCCGTACAGAATAATTTATTTTCACCAGGGCATTGCTGGATCACTTCTGCACGTCTTTCTGCAGATGTCCTCTGCTAAATTTAGCCTCTCGCTCTTTCCTATGCCAGACACACTCCTGCATCAGCGTAATCATCCTGGACTCTAATGAAAAGACCAGATGAGCAGTCAATAACTTCAACCTCAAACCATCACCCATCACCATCACTGCCTGCATGCAAAATAAACACACCTTTACCTATTTCTCTGAAGTATTCGATTTTATACTGTGGGTCTTAATAAACTCTTCAGGATGTGGATTAGATTGATATATTAGTAGCTTAATCACCATCATCACTTGATATTCACATTAAATTCTTTTTTTCACGGTGGATTTATCCATGTATTTATTCATCAGGTTGCTCCTACGATCAAAGCCCGGATGATGGAGTACGGGACGACCATGGTGAGCTACCAACCTCAAGGAGACAAGGTCAACTTCTTCCGCATGGTCATCTCCAACCCTGCCGCCACCTTCGAGGACATCGACTTCCTCATCGAAGAGATCGAGCGACTCGGACAGGACCTGTAACGCTCCCGGCGTCTCCGTGTACAAAGCGTTTGTTGTGAATGTATGGTCATTCTCTTGCTTTTTTTTTTCCCCCCCACCCTCCTCTTCTTCAAAGTCTAATCTAGTCGAATCTGTTTAACGTCAAAAAGTCCATATTTAAGTAAGTATCGTAGCACCGTCGTGGACATCTTGGTCCGAAACCCTGTAGAAGTCTTAATGTCCGCTCCTGTCTACGGTATGTCAGCGTACGCTTTATGTGTGTGGTGTGAGCGTGAAGAGTTACTTGTTTTAATCCTGTGCAATAGGTCACAATTTATAGCGAATCTAAAGAGAATCTGACCAGATATTCTATGTGCCAGCCGTCACTTTAGAAGGTAGAAGGAGGAAGGAGATTTATTGGTATAGATGTAAGAGAGAGAGAGAGAGAGAGAGAGAGAGAGAGAGAGAGAGAGAAGCACTTTGGCTTCCCTCGGTATCGCCTTTACAATCGCAGGCAGCATTTGAGTGTCATTAAATAGAGAGTACAGTAGAATTTTATTTATTTATTTGTTTGTTTGTTTGTTTGTTTATTTGTATTTAGTTCCTGCTAGAGCACAACTCTTGTATTGTACTAAACCAAGCTTTATCTAAAAATTTCAACGTAAAACGCTTTTACTTAGTTGAAAAAGTAAAGAGTAAGCAGGAGGATCTGAAGCCGACTGAACCAAAAGTTCTAAACATGAAGAATAAAGCACTTATTCCAGACTGAATGAATAAATGAATGAATGAATGAATGAATGAATGAATGAGTGACAAGAATAAGGGACCTGACACGGTTAAATAATTACCATCAGACTAGAATTAATTCAGATACATCAATTGAAAATGTTTTAAGTAATACAAGAAATTGTGGCATTGATTTCTTCTTCTTCTTCTTCTTCTTCTTCTTCTTATTATTATTATTATTATTATTATATCAGGGTTAGAATGTGCTAAAATGTAAAATAGCGTTTTAAGTAAGTAAGTAGGAATGGAAAAAAGGCATCCAGCTGCCATCCAGATGTTTATCATACACAATCCTATCAGTGAAAATAATTTAGTCTGAAAAAGCATTAAGACCTATTCAGGCTGGATTAGTTTCACCCATGGAGCAATTCAACAATTCCTGGAGTAATCTGTATCTGGGATTTTGTTCCTGAATGAATCTGTCATGTTAGTCATTTTTATATGGTTACATAAAATAAAATAAAAACTCATACTTTAACTTTGATTTTAAAAAATAACTCATTCAAAGAAGAATTATTGATAAAAACCTCCTTAGATCTTTTAGGTGCTTTTTTTTTCTTTAGTCTGAAGACACATCTGGAAGCCCTTCATTCCATCTCAGAACAAGAAAATGGTTAAGCGCATGTTGCAAAGAATAAACAAATATATGTTCAGGAATCTCATTTCATACAAATATTATATTGATATTGTACAATATATAGACATCGTTGCAATGAACAATGTAAAGAATAAGATTTAAATGAAAAATTTTAAGTTTTTGCCTACTTAAGTCTTAAGCCCTTTTGGTACAGTCGGCTATTGTCTTCTGCAGCCACGACTAATATAATAATTAAAAACTACAAGGCTGAAATGTCAAGAGAGATGATTTAAAAAATTGTAATTAAGAAAGAAGTGTATGAGGAATAAAAGAAAAACGTATCCTTGTACCTTGTCCATGGGTACTTTTTATAAATTATTATTATTCATATTCATATTCATATTAATATTATTATTATTATTATTATTATTATTATTATTATTATCATCACAACCCGAGCCTGTACCTAGGCGTGAGAGTAAAGCAGCTCTTTCTGAATAGACGGTGTCACTGATGGATATCTGTACTTCCTGTCTGAGAGTGTTTGTCTACAAATAGCTGAATGACAGCAGAGGTGTTCAATCCGGAGCAAAGCGTTTGTATCCAGAGCACAAAAGACTTTTATAGACTAGGACGTAGACAGCATTAATCCTAAGTTAAAATAGTTAGCAGGTTCTGATGAAGAGCCGAAATGTTTATACAGTAAATAATCCAGTAAATATAGAATAGATGTAAGTGTGTGAGGTCTGTATCTTTAGCAGACAGCAACAAATACCAATAGATCTTATACACGCACACACACACACACACGTTTATATATACAGTATATATAAATATAAATATATATACGCAGGCGCTAAGCGATGAAACATTTCATTCCTATGACAGGATCAGTCACCTGTCCCTGTGAATATTTCACTTTCAGGTACATAAGCATGTAGTGTATTGTAGTGTATTTGTGCTAGAATTGAATTCAACCTCTAGCGATGAAGAACAATTATTAGCAATATTGCTAAGTACATGCACTTAGACCAAAAAAAAAAAAAAGTGAATTTGGTTATCATTTAGTAATATTGCTAAAATTGAATCAGAGAAGCTAAATGAGATTTGAGATGTAACAAAGACGTTGAACATTTCACTGCCACACCTGTAGAGGGTGCACTTGCTGTACAGAGTGCCAACTCTCACTAATTACTTGTTAATTCCTGACTTTACAAACAGTTAGGATTTTATTGGTTGTGAAGTCTTGCCAATCGCAGTTTTGCGAGTTTCAACCTACATTGTTGATTTGTGTCTTGAACCATTTTTATTAATTCGACTTAACGACCGCCTCCTTTCTGAAACTGATTATCCTATATGTCTTGAACCACTGTATTTATCAGATTCACCACTTAACTTGCTGCACCTGATGGTTTCTTTATTATTATTATTATTATTATTATTATTATTATTATTATTATTATTATTAATAATAAACCTTGAGAATAAACCTTGAGAGAAACCAGACTCAACAGGGAACCCATTATAAATTTCAGTGTGAAGTCAATTCTCAAATGTGAAATGTTGAAGAACGCTAGACTGAGCTACCATCACTTACATCATAATCATGCAGCAATGATTCAATGCAGATGAAGATAATTAGCAATAAAAATACACCTGAACATTGGTATTGGCAAGACTTCATACAGTACATGAAGATACTCAGTGGTTAAGGTGTTCGGAAGGTCCCAGGTTCAAACCCCATGACCACCAAGTTGGGCCCTTGCGTAAGGGCCTTAACCCTCAACCGCTCAGATGTACAATGAGATAAAAAATGTAAGTCGCCCTGGATAAGGGTGTCTGTCAAATCTGGTGAGAGTGACCTCTGGTGGCAGGGCGGAGTATCCACCGTCCTTGTTGCACACCAAATAATCTCTGTAGCACTTAGTTTACCATCTGTGAATTTTCCATTAACGATCCATACCAGTGTTAGAAATTCAATCAATTGTTTTTTTTCAGTCATTATTCCTGGTCATGATCTGTAAATGGACTTCTTGCCTAAGCACATATCTATGTGAATAGTTTCATGTATTGTATATAAAAGAGTCTATTTGTCAGGTAAAATATTATTTTCTCTATTCAAATAATAACATGTAATTGTAATACTATATACAAAAATATATACTATATATACAGTATATACTCATTCTGCTTGTGTATACATGATTTATGTGTATATTTATCTGTGACGGGACATGCTTTAATTTTACTGCATTTTGTGCTACAAAAAAAAAAAATATCTTAGAAAAAAAGATTTTAGACTCCAATGATGTAAAATTCCAGCTATTGTGGAAAGCCAATTCTCAACCGAAGTCGGTTATCTTTGTGCCCAAGTGATCTACTTGACATTATGTGCCAATCTGTAATTTTTGTGCATTTGTAACTGTACTGCCTTAGTATTTATTGCTGGTATTGTCTCGTTCTCTGCGTGGGGAACTTTGTGCACTTTAGATTTCCTGTAAGTCCAGTGGATGTTCATAGTTTTAACTGTTTTGATGAAACTGTGATTCGCCTGAATGTGTTTTGGATTTGGATGAAAAATCAGGTGTGATGTTTAAATTTGCTTCGGTTTGCATTTCTAGTTCGCTACATACATCGATGCTACCTATCCGTATCCTTTACATGTATAACGAATGGTTTTCCTCCTTTTATTTATATTTCTTATGGAGGTGTATGTAAGGTCTGTCCTCGTTCTGAATTACCAAGCTGACACAAAATAAGTCCTTTTGAAAAAGCCGTACTGTCCTCGGCACGTTCTTATGTTGTCTATTTTTCTCTTGCTGCTGCTGCTGCTGCTGCTGCTACTATCGGGCCTGCAAGGATTTGCATGTGCATGAACGCTTCGCTTTTCCAAGCCTGTGATGTACAATATTTACCCAAATATCTACTGTGTGATAGTCTTAGTGCTGAACGTATAGCTTCGCTTTAAATGTAATGCTTTGTCGCTAGCTCGATGGCTCTGTGTAGTAATGTCGCTTCGAACATATTTATCCGCTAAGCTAGCATGCTCTGTGTGGCTAGAAATTGTCTGCTTCTGCGATCTGATCTTTATCTCTCTCTGTCTCTGGCTCTCTCGGCGTCTCTGATATTAATGTGTGTAGATCTCCAGCATGCCTATACTGTATATGTAGTCTTAAATCCCTCCCTGTATTGCACTCTGTCTTCTTCTACCTCTTTTTCTTCCTCTTTCTCGCTAAAAGCTTTGCCCCTTTGCCAGCAGCATTCAGACCTTTAAGGGCGGTGCACGCTCGCTCTTTAGCAGCTACAGTAGGTGCCCGAGGAACAGCGGCTAGACCTTACATGAGCTTTATCTTCATCTGACCGGACAGGGTCAACATCGTTATATTGGTTGAAGCTAATGTGAGTGTCTGTGATTTGAATTCAGAGGACGTTTGTAAGCCAATGTGTCAAAACAGATTAAAATTCAGCCTCCAGTTCTCTTGAAAATGTACTGTATGTGACTGGGAAATCACAAATAAATATTCTTGTGAAAATATTCTGAACCCGGGTGTGTTTATGGTGATTTTGCACTTGTTAGTGATTCAAGTTCGTTCATCAATGGCAGTACAATCAGGGCATCTTTATTTTTGAACTAAATTTACAAGGATAATGTTGATGATAAGGAATTAAATATATTTGATATTTATACTCAGGCTCTGTTTATACAGTATGTTTACGGATACTTTTGAGGATTTCTGTCTTTGAGGAAAACTTCTGTTCACATTTAATGCAATTAGAAAAAGGTAATCGATATGACAACAAAACAAAAGGCTTGAAAACACTCATATAAGCACACCAGCATAGAGGGTGATGACTGTGTTTCAGAAGTGCCTCAGCAATAAGAGCTGTTTATTGGGCAGGAGATGAGATACAATGAAGAAACAGCACCAAAATTGGCAAAAGTTCTGAAACAAATAGAAAATAAAATCACATGCAAAGGTTGACCTGCTGCTCAAAGTTACACTTTAATAGAAAGTGTGTGCATGAAGCATTGAATTCAGAACAGTGTGTATTATATTATGGCAATTTAGGCAAGTGAAAATTGAGATATTGACCTAAAATAAAAATGTAAAAATAAATAAATAGAAAAAAAGTTAAGTAATTGCTAAACGTATTTAGCTATTTTTTGGTTTTAGTTACTTTTATGTCTATTGCTTGTTCTATAAGTTTTTAGTTAGGTATTTTCAATGTAAATTTCATATGTAGTTTTTTGTGTTTGTAAGTTCTTCTGTTGGTTTTTATTTATTAATTTTTTTTGTATGTAGGTTTCTTGTATTGGTTTTTAGTTTTTGTGTGAATTTCTTGTTTTTAGTTATTGTAAGTGTAACTTGTAGATTTGTATTATAGATTCTTTAGTGCAAATTGCTCATTTTACTGATTGTTAGTTATTTTTAGTGTGAATGTCTTGAGTGGGTGGAAATAGAATAGTTTTGTTAGTTGTTCCATTGCTTTTTTACGTTGTTTTTTGTTTGTTTGTTTGTTTGTTTTTTGGTGGTGGGGGGACGGGATTTTTTTGTTCTTTTTGCTGTTGTTGTTCTGTTGGTTTTAAGTGTTTTGTACTATATGTACATTTCTTGTTCTAATTATTTTTGGTCCTTTTTATTGTACATTACTTGTTTTATTATTTTTTACAAATTTTGATTAGGAATTTTATATTATATTGTTTTTTGTTTTGGGTATTTTAGTGTACATTTCTTGTTTCATTGGGTTTTGGATATTTTATATTACATTATATTATATATTATATTTCTTGTTCTGTTGATGAAGACTTTTAGTATATATTTCCATAAAAAGGTAAATCTAGCCTATATAGACTATGAATAACAATAGGTTTTATAATATTAAATTTTTCTGTTGTCTTAAATAGGAAACAGGAGAAACATTTGACTAGATTATAGGTATTTTCACTTGCTAAGATATACTTTCCTTCAGTGAGGACCATAAATTTACAATCAAGAAAGCAGGGCTAGTAAGAGAGCAGAAGTTAGAAAGCCTACAGTAGATGGCTTAAGAACAGATCTTTTTCACTGTATAGCTCCACTGAAATTCATAAATAACTTTAGACCAGAGGTGGGTAGAGTAACCAAAACATTTACTCAAATAAGAGGAGCTGTACTTCAAAATAATATTACTTAAGTAGAAGTAAAAAGTAGTCATCCAAAATATTGCTCAAGTAAGAGTAAAAAGTTTTTGGTAAAAAGAAAACTCAAGTACTGAGTAACTGAGTTTCGATCGTAATGTCTGATCATTTTTTTTACAATTTTTTTTTTTTTAGATTTGTTTATATTATAATAATTGTATATGCTAACATTGCAACATTCAATGAAACAGCTAAACTTACCACAGCATGTTTCCTCCGGTTAGAAGTCGAGTTTTTAGATGCTAAAATGTCTGTCTGTATGAAGACACTGAAGCTGTACTTTTACACTGTGTGTAAGTGAAATATGCTTTGTATATGAGGCCAGGGGTGTTCGTCCTCTTCTATTACTAATGTTGCTAATTTTATATTTTCATTCCCTGTGCACGGCTGAAGATATTTTTTTCCCGCTATGCAGCCAGTTTGAGTGTGGTCATGTGACTACATGTGATTATTGCTACTTCAAAAAAGGCCATGACAAAGCAAACATCACAAAATGTTCTTTTCATTAAAAAAATATGATATAAAAAAATCCAAACTAAAAATCTAATCCAAACTACTGACCTGTTTATCAAGGTGAATTTAAGTGCATTTATTGGTAAGTCAGTAACAGGACAATAAAAGAAACAGGCTGTTTGTGAAAATGTAGCTGGAGTATACTGTATGTATTTTTGCATTTCTCTAATAACTTACTCAAATGAACGTTTGATTGATCCTGAAGTGCAATTTAATAACAATAGTTTTTTTTCCTATTCATAAAATAGCATCTTTTTAAAAATTCATTTATAGTTATATTAAATGTTGTAGAATTTCCATGAAACAAGTACTTGTTCTCACTCCTTAGAAGGTTGTTCCTTCATCAGCCTCTTTTTTTTTTCTCCTTCTTTTTTTTTTTATGATAGTCAACAAACCACGATTTGGTGGTTTACCCCCACCTACTGGTTTGAAATTTGGAAAAAGGTTTTCTAAAAACCTTTCAACAATCAATTTTCACACATGCAAACCTTCAGCTTGTTTGATGAAAAACATTGACACAGCTTGACTCCTAGCGTGCGGTTTCCGATTGCCAGGGCTCTGACGACTCTGGTCAGTTTTGCCTTTGCTTCTTTTATTTCCCCTCCACTCAGTAGTGCACGAAGAGCATATGTATTAAGTGTACATTCTGTATCTGTCCCATTTGGAAATAACACACTCGAGGCAGGACAAGCGGCACTGTGAGCTTTTATTTCAGTCATTTCAACAGTAAGATAAAAGCACTTCATAGCCACTCATAGAAACCGAGCACAGCACTTCTGCACATTCAGTATGTTCTCTGAAAGTCAAATGGGCTGCTGTGCTCTTTTGCTTTCATCTGCAACTTCATGTTGTTTGTCGTCAAAAGAAGCAATATGAAGCAGGATCACTTCTGGGAATCAGGCTGGATGTCTTCGGGTTTGGAACTTCTTCTGGGCTGGTTTAACTCTTACGGGAAATTCACATGACAAAATAATTTACACATGGGTTTTTATTCACTTCAAATGATCCTATTTTAATAGAAGTTTTGATGGGATTTCTGAACAAAGGATTAAAAAAAAATAATTAATCAATTACTGTGAACATTCATAATGTTCACATAGTCTGCTTATTTTGATGTAAGTTTTATACGTGATCAATTAAACCAATTCAATTATTGGATATATATTATGTCAATTTCAATTAAATATTTTTTTCCAAAGCAAATTTCACATGAATTATTTAATTTCACCTTGTTTTTTTTTTTTTTTTTGGTTTGTTTGTTTGTTTTTTTACTTTTGCAATATTCATTCAGTTTTATATTGTTATATCAGCACTGGTTTCAGCCACAAAATGTTAGTTTGTTTATTTTTATTTAATATTAAATGAATTTGAGAACATTTTACACATTAATATTTTTTTTTACATCACCTTGGTATATTGCCTTCTTTTGCCTTCTTTTTATCATTTGATTTAATATTTAACTTTTTTGTGTATTTTTAGATATGCTTTTCTTAAATTACTTTTTTTTACATATGAATAGATTGTACACATGATATCTTGTGTATAATATAGTTCATTCATACAGCTACATATTTTTATTTGCTCTTTCTGTAGAGCTGCTTTGTGACAATGTCTATTTGTTAAAAGCGCTATATAACTAAGATTGAATTAAACTAAAGTAAAATGGAAATTAATTCACCTTCACATTTTCTCCACATTACACTATAAGAGGTGGGAAAACCTGTAAACAATGTGAAATTTGTGGCGCTTCATTTTCCTTCCCCCAAAAACTGAACATGTTTTAAGTACGTCCTGAAGGTGGCCCTGATTTCAACTGTAGTGCATTTGCACAAACTGTACAATCCACATGAAACAAAACCTTCTGGCTTGGATTAATTACATTCGTATTGTTTTTATCATGGGTGCCTTTTAAAACTGGTTTGGCAATGACTTTTTTTGTGTGTTGTTTTGTTGAGATGAATGATACAGCATGTGATATTCAGGGCTTTTTATAATTCGGCCACAATCATCAAAATTGCCGCCATTACCCGACCCGCTGGTGTGTGTGAACCCTGGATTGGATGAGTCTCAGAAATAAATTAAGTTCTGCTCTTCTTAAATCCTGCCTCTGCCTCCAGGGGGCACTCTCTTCTCAGGAGTTTGTCACGCCACCATGAAATACAAACACACACAACAGATGAGTTGTAAAGATCAGTGTCCTTGTACAGAAGTAGTTCATTGCCTCAGCAGTGCATTTGTGATTTTTGAGTGTTTACAGATTTGTTCTTTTTGTGCTAGTATTCATTTGCATGTTTTGTTTTATCCACCCTTTTCCCTGAATTTCTTCTGGAAAAGCCCAAAACACTTCCAGATAGTGTCGCATCTTTTCCCTTCTGATTTTATGAATGTTTTTAGGACTAGTTAAGGCTCCACAGCTGCTGCCCGAGTCCTTATGTATGGAAGTCAAGTGCAGTGTAGTATGAGCTCTAGTTCTCAATATTATTGCTGGTGAGCCACCGCCCTGCATATTCTAGTGTTTTCCCTAGAAATCAGGTGAGCTGGGAGCTGAGATAGCAGTATAATGTGCAGGGCAGTGGTCCTCCAGGAATAAGTCTCCGGATAGTGCTGTTGATAAGTTGAGCTTTTTATTTGTTACCTAGTATAAGTACCTGTCATTGATATGAAAAGTTTGTAGAAATAGTTAAAAGGTTAAAGCAAAATATAACCTGATGAGCTTTAATGTAATCAGTGTTATTATTATTATTATTATTATTATTATTATTATTATTATTTCAGGTTGAAGTCCACGTACATGTCTGTGTGTCTCTCTGTCTAACTTATTAATACACAGAAATCACATTCTGTAAGGTCGAGTATCTGACGCCTTGTTTACACTAAGTTGTACTTCTTTCGTGGTCAGACAAATACACTCCAAACAAATGGAAAAAGTCGATCGGATAAAGATGAAGTTTTGTCTTAAAACGACTCCCGCGTGTTAAAATTCACTTATACCATTTCAGCGCTGTGTTTAGTGAAAATGTGAACTAAATCCCAGTAAAAATATTCAGTTTATCTTTTCAATCTTCAATCTTTTCAATATCTATTGGTGCAGGTGTTTGTTTACATTGAGACAGTAGCGCATTAGTGACTTATTTTAAAGTAGATTCTTAAATCCGGCACATAACTGTTCATGCCAGCAGAGATCTAAAGAACTGCTAAAGTTTCATTCAATTCTTTCCAACCAGTTTTGTGTGAAGATAGAACATAATCTGGCCGGACAGACATACAGAAGTACAGACAGACACAAGATTTTCTGAGACTGGTTTTGGGTCCTCCAAAAGTGTGAAACGTAAAGAGCACGTCCTGACCAAATGAACAGACCAAACTTTTCTTTTATTTGTATAGATTTGCAAATGAAGCTGTATGAGTTGAAAGAAAGATCCACTTTGATTAACGCTGCATCAAACTAGCGGATGAGTCAATTCAGTTACAGTATGTTGCTTGTTGTTTGTTGTTTGTGGGAATGGCCTTTCCTGCAACTTCATACTACAGTAGCCTTTCTGGCAGAATAGCAAAGCAAGCCAAGTGTTCTAGGTACATACACTGGCCATTGAGCTGTGCTGCTTTTTTCCAAAGCTTTTCCCCATTTTTTTTTTTTGTGCATCAAACAGCAAATGTCAGTTAATTGCAGAAAACATGTTGACTCACACGTGCCATAGGATTGGTCCAAGCATTCATTCATTTGTTTGGGTTTGTCACTCTGCTGCCTCAAGCCTAACTTAAATACAGAACATTTCAAAATGTATTTTTGTCTAGATGTCTTTTACTACCGATGCCGAAATCATGGTTCTGTTATGCAAACGTGTGCAGAAAGCGAACAATCGACTGTTGCCTTCCTGCTTGCTAGTCTGACCACAGGGTAAATCTTGTGTTACTCTGGTTTTACACTTCATCTTCTTTTACATCACACGTTCTATAAACTATTAACTTTATAAAAATATATATTAATCCCTTACACGCAGTAAATCATCAAACTCCATGATGTCACGATTGTGGAACCTGTAGGTCTATGAAAGTCGTTAGGAGTGATGCTCATGCATAATCAGGGAGGGTAAAAAAAAATAAATAAATAAACAGAAATGTGTTATTTATTAACTGCCTCATTTTCTCATGCAACGAACCGAACACAACATTTGCTGTTGGTTTAATCCATACTGCATGCACAGCATTCCACATGTGCTACTGGCCCTAACAGCATGGCTTTTCTGAAACCCAACACCCAAATGTACAGACGTGTTCGTGATGCACAGGACACAGGGACAGCCTGCCACATCGTTCTCCAGCTGAAACGACAACACAGCTGAATGAAATGTGTCACGAATTAACAATCTATTCATCTTTTTCTCTGTTGTTGAGTATCACTGGTATAAATCTATAGAAGAATATTAAACAAGGTGAAAGGTGGGGGGGGGGGGAGGAGCATCCTGTGTGAACTGGCCTTTAGTCATGCAGTAAGTGTTTTGTTCATTGTGACGTCTCTGTGATCTTTTCTCAAATTCTTGTTCCAAAATGACCTTTGAAGCTCAGGATCGTAAATAATCTGAGTTCTGTCTGTGATCTTGAAGACATCGTGACATTAGGGAGATTTATGAATTGATGATTTACTGTAAGGTTTGCTGATTGCCGTGCTCCATCAGGTCAGAGAATCGTATGTTTTTATGACTTGAACAACGCGTTTCTGACAACTTGATCTCCTGTTAAATAAACCTTTGTAAGTATTCATGCACTACATTACCTTCATGCTGGTTAGTCTTTCAAAATGAGCTTCGCGTCGCAAAAAAATGAGAGCAAGGAAAAAATATTCTGTATATGATTTTAAAAAATTATCTTTCTTACTATAACAAATAATAAACAAACAACAAACCAAAAATACAATATTTAAGCCTACTTAAGACACATTATTCTCTTTTTTTTTTCTTATATTATTCATCAAATTATTTTCTTATTTCGTCTTCCATTATACAGATAATTTCACTTATTTAGAACTTCTTGATTAAATTATTACTTAAAATGTCTATAAATCGGCTGAATCTTCTAATCGGCTGGTTATAATCTTATATTGAGAAATTCTACATACATTTACTCGATTCACAATATTTTCACTTGCTTAGATGTAATTTTTGCAGTGCAATCTTTTATAATAAAGCTATCAAAATAAATTAATTTATAATAATGTATAATTTTAACTGCTAACATTAAAATATGTTACATGAAATAATGCATGTTTTGCCCTGCAAATCGTTCTGTACTCACCAAGATTTAAACTCTCAAAATCAGACATATAAGATCAACGGTCTTGTTTTAAAAGTTATTTACTAACTTCTCATTTTTAAACTGAAAAAAAAAAAGTTAGATATTTGTTGTGAAGTAATTTTTTTCTTATTGCATGGACAGATAACTCGGAATATATGAATGATTGATAGTCTGCAGGTTTGCGTACATTACATCTTTCTTTTATTGCTCTCTTTAGTTCAATCTGTTAATACAGTGCCTTTTTTTATATAAATGAGATAATCAAGAATTGGCGAAGCAGCAGAAAAACATAACATTCTACTATCATGAACTTAGAAAACCTCCATAAACTTTGACACATGACATGAATCAAATAAAAACCCCCAAAAAAAAAAAAATTTTTTTAAATAAATAAATTTAGTTACTTTGTGCTGTAAGTCTTTTGTGCTGAGCATACACTCATAGACGTAACCTGCTGAGCTCAAACACTAAAGCAAAGGCAGGGGCATAAACTGCTGTTGGAAAGTGAAGGGCTTCCAAATCAGACCATTTGCAGCATCAGGACATGAAACACATCATAAAGTCTTTTTTTTTTTCTAGTATTGTCATGGTGACTACCTTTCCCCTGCAGGCTTGTTAAACAAAACCAGATGTTTCACGAACGGGTCTGTTTCTTTCTCAAACGCTTAAGTCGTTGGGGTCAAAGTTCAGAGGTGATGAGTAAAACAGGAGCATTGAGACATGTTGAATCTTCTTCATCACACCTGACATCAGTATTGCCATGATGGAAGGTGGACGAACGGCTCATCGTCCACAGTACGTCGCTTTTTCTTACATGCATGAATGTTTGAATAAAATGTACAGTTTGGAAAAGATTGGAGAATTGCACGCAAATTCTTCTCCGCGTAACCTCAGCGCTCGAGGAATGTTCAGCGTGCGAGACGACACGTTTGATTCAGCAGGAGCTCCAGCTGGCCGTGTTTCTTTAAGGAAGAACGGCTGAACTGCTGCACTTTCCCTGACGTCTTCTGGAGCAACGCTCCAATCTGTTTTCCTCCCCTATGTCTTCTGTTAACAGACTGAGATCATTCAGTTTGGCTCACTGTTTAAAAGGACTGAAATAACTTTTGAAATGAAACAATATCTTTGGAAAAATCGCAAGTGAAAAATGTGAAGTTTGAGCCAACAACAATCTCGCGTTTATCACACCCGGCTGCTCGGAATTACCTGCGCAACTTTCCACTAATGGAAATATCAACATCACACGAAAGACCTGGAAATCCCTTCTGTAAGCGATGACTCGATTTCCAAGTGCCCATGTCTGATGAAAATAAATGAGTCCTTCTGATCGCTCTTTCTTTGTCCCCGATGGCCTTATGGTTCTCTCCGGAGTGCGCGATTAAACCTTGTAATGAAAAGTGATTCCTAAAGTGAAGGGAGTGTAAAAGAACAGAGACTCCCATTAGGAAATGCTTTAGATAAAAGGCCTCCTCATGTTTCTCACAGACTTTAGTGCTGCATATGATTGAGCCGGTGTTCCCATCACTGCACATCATTTCATTCCAATCAAAGCCAAGACGTTTTCTGTCCTGATTCTGTTCTAGCTGCCTCTTGTCTATCATCAGTAACCTTAGGTTGACCTTTAAGTTTCTCTGTTTGCGCACTTATCCAATCAGGTCAGGACAGAATGCATGAAATGATGCGGATCCGTGTGAAGGGTTTCAGGTCATGTTCATATCAAACATCAGAACGACAAAGAAAAACTTAGGCTAGGTTTGAGTTTTTCATAAACTGTTGTATGTATGGGATTTGGCCACTCAAGAGTTTGCACAGAAGGGTGTCAAATAGAAAGAAAAAAAAAAAAACAGCACTTCTGCAGCTAGAAATGTCTGGACTGGTGCGAAGCTGATAGTGAATCCTGATTTCTTTCATACCCCTGTTTCAAGGTCCTCTGTAGGTACTGTGTAGCCATATTGCATTCTACATGGCACCTTCCCAGAAATATAACCAATGATGGCGATACAGACCACAACTGTGATCGGTCCACATGCTGTACAGTATAAATATGTAGATTTCTACAGCATGTATTATATGGTCTGACTGATCTGCCTCACTACACAGACTGAACAAAAATAATAATAAAAACTGGCGGGAGAGTTTGGAAGGAGGTTGGAAACAAACATTGTTGGAGAGAGATACAGTATAGAACAGGGGTGTCCAAATCCAGCACAGTTTGTAATTCACCAACACCTAAACACACCCAGTGAATCTAGTAATTAACAGATTAGTTAAATCAGCTGTGTTTGAGAAGAAGAAGCACCAAACTGTGTTGGACACTGGCTCTCCAGGACTGGATTTGGACACCCCTAGTATAGAAGCTCCAACTCCAATAAGATCCACGCAGTACAAAAAAAAAAAACTCACCAGAGAGAGGGGAAGCGAATCACTAGCGTTGCATAGAACCAGCTCCAGCTAGTGGTTGGATGGCGTCACTGCAGAGCAGCACAGACACGCAGGTATGTGGGGTATTCAAGTCTAAAATTTCTGGTGAATGATGGTGTAAAACAGATTGTGACATTTACAGAAGACTTCAAGCAGAGGACGGTGAAGAGACTCTTAGTCGCCGTTAAATATCTGAGTGGAGCAAATGTTTTAGTGAATGACGAACTCATGAGGTGACTTGTTCAAGGCAAAAGGAGGTCCTGGGAGACCAGGGTTGCAAACGTGAAGCAGGCAGTTTAATTATGGCCCTGGTGTACTGAGAAAAACTTTCTACCTTGATGGTGTCCAAGCACTAGTGAAAAAGTGGGATAAGTGCATTAGTATATCGGGTGATTATAGAGAGAAATTTTTAAAGAGTTTTTAGTCTCATAATTGTATCATGACTTTAACAAAAATCAAAAGTTACAGGTTGACTTGAACGCCAACATTATTTATTCTCACAACACAGCATAGTGCACTTAAATAGGGTCTGAGAAGATTTAATGCAGAACTGAGCTGCGGGTGGGCGGGAGGAGCTCAGTGGTTAAGGTGTCGGACTGCTTATTAAAAGGTCTTGGGTTCAAACCCCAGCACCACCCAGTTGACACTGTTGGGCCCTTGAGCAAGGCCCTTGGATGTAAAATGAGATCAGATGTAAGTCGCTTTGGATAAGGGCGTCTGCCAGATGCTGTAGAAGTAAACAACAAATCAGACTTAAGCCTACGTGAACTTACAGGTTTTCTCATTGCTGTGCAGCAAAACACAAGGTTCTTATACCGTAGATACAATAGATATGTAGAAATTAGATTGAAAAACCCTCTAATACTCTGTACTACTCACCGGCCGGATTGGATTTTATTGAATAAACGTCCGCCAAATAAGTACATGTAAATATTTGAGCCAGGTATTAATTAAAACTTGTCTGACTCTATAACTCTCCCCTCATAAAAATCCCACAGCCTGTCAAAGGTCTACATGAGAACTAAGCCATGATGGAGACACATCTGCAAGACGTTGAGATTGAAATGATTCTGAAGGCCGACGTCTAATCAATAACATCTACAACTAATGAGGTCAATTCAATCTGATTTGAAAATCTCATCTTTTTTGGCTTTTGCTTGTTGACATTCAGAGTCAGAGCTTCAGGAAGAATCTGCAGCTTTTTCATGTCCATGTTTAAACCTTTGTTCATCAGCACCAAAGTGATGTACGTACGAGTGGGACAGAATTCAACCTCAGCACACAGAGCTAATAAAGAAACTGCTTATGTTCCAACATCTTTTGGAAATCCAACACCTTTTTTCCAGTTGTGTTCAAAAATCACACTGGTATGTCAGAAATTGGAGACGCCTTCTATCAATGTTAAACAAATATCTTCCTACGTAAAACTTCAGCCTAACAACTATTACAAGTTTCTGCGTAATTTTTTTTTATTTTTTTTTTATGAGAGGCGTTCGTATCAAACTGGGACTTTTTGTGGTGAAAAAGAATGATTTCTGGTGAAGAATGATGTTTTTGGGTTTTGGGTTCAAACCACAGCACCACCCAGTTGACACTTTTGGGCCCTTGAGCAAGGCCCTTAACCCCTCAAGTCCCGGTTTGACATGAACTTGTATAAATGTTCACAACACCATAGGCAGATCATCAGCCTTAAGGCTACATTAGCTTACAAAAATAACCTCTCTTTACAACCATGATGCGCAGAAAAGCATCTCAGAATGCACAAAACATTAAACCTTCAAGTAGATGAGCTACAATGAGACTTCATTTGCAATTCACTGAACTGTTCCTTACAGAAGTTCCTCTCAATCGTGAAACTCTGGGATAAATGCTAAAGTGTACCAGGGGATCATATAGAGAAATAAAGTGAGTTTTTACTCTCAGAACTGGGTTCTGTTATTCTGCGCAATCAGAAGTCCCAGTTTGATTTGAACACCCCTATATACTCAGTATTGATACAAATGCATTAACGTAAACATGTGATTTGGAGCTGCACTAGTGTCTGATAATAAATCAACACCTACTGACCAATCAGAATTGAGAATTCAAAAACATAGTGATGTAATCAGCATTAATCATGTGAGAAGGGTTTGATCTCCAGACCTGCTGAATGTCTATGACAGTGTGTTTTTTTTTCTCCTCTGTCCTTTCTGGCAGTGGTGGATTTTCTGTGGCTGCTTACTTTTCTGATCTCATTTGATCTTCGATATAAAACATCTGGAGCCGAGAACATTTCACACCTGCTTTTAATTCACAGTGCAGACAGAAAAACAGTGTTTTAGCCTTTCACTGTATGGGGCAGTTAGTCACATTGTGACTGAATCCAGACTGCGGCTCCAGTCAGGGAGTAATCATGTTTAAACAATATAAACAAATAGAGACATTGGAAGAGTCAAAAACCAGCCGTGAGTTACAGTCGTGAGTCCAGTCTTGCTGATGCCGGGTTAAAACCACCTGAGCAAACGGTTTCTTTTAGTTTTAATAATTCCTGAGTGTTTCATATAGTTTTGGCAGCAAAACTTAAGGCCAGTTTTAAAGCCAGAAGATAATCACTTCATTATATCATAGTTTCCCTTGTAACATACAATCAACAACAAGTAAATACTTTAGCTTTGCTTCTGAATGTTGACACTGTCTACTAACAAAAACAAAACAATATCAATAAGTATACTTTTTTATTTTTTTTTTTGCTATTTCCAAAGCATTTTCAAGCAAATATTTGTTGGGGGGGAAATTATGAATGACACGAATAGAAATGATTTACATTTTTGGTGAAGTCGCATAAAAGAAAATAAAAATATAATTAATAGTGAAACTAAGAGCATTTCAATTCACAGGATTTGAACTAAACAGCTGTGTGACCATATGAGACTCATCAGAATAAAATGCTTCAGTTTGCTAGGAAGCATAAAGACTGGAGGCGATGGAAAAAGGTCATGTGATCTGATGAGTCCAGATTCCAGAGTGATGGGCGTGTCAGGGTAAGAAGGGACGCGCGCATAGTGTCCACTGTACAAGCCTCTGGAGACAGTGTTATGATCTGGGGTTGCTTCAGTCGCTCAGGTCTAGACGCAACAACGTTATGTGGCAATAAAATGAAAACAGCTGATGATCTGAATGTACTGAATGACCTGGTTATCACATCTATGGAGTTTCTCTTCCCTGATATATTGTATTCCAGAGTGTGAAAGAGTGGTTCTGGGAGCATGAGGAATCATTTTCAGATGTGAACTGGCCATGACCTTAACCCTATTGAAAGTCTTTGGAATGTGCTGTAGAAGACTTTACGAAGTAGTTCGACTCTCTACAGATTCTCTTGAGATTAATACACAATCCTGGATGCATCTCTGAGTGAAAAAAAATTCATGACATTGCATAAGGTTGTTGAAACGCTTGATACCAATATTAGACTTCATGACTTTTTAATTTAAATTTTTTTTTTGCCTAGGCAGTGTATATTTATTATTCTATATAATTGCCCTTAAGATAGTTAGCTGTCTACCTGTGAGCTATGCTTGGCTTATATCGTTCTATAAATAACTAGGTGATATCTGTGGCTCTATCCACATGCAGATCTTAACAGCCACTTCCTACACTTACCTGCAAATGGGGTGCTCGGTCAGCTTGCTGCTGCTCCTCAGGCTGCTGCAACGCCCCGCCTCACAAATTTTCTCCTTAAGGACTAATATTTTGCAAGAAATGTGCCTCACCATATGAAGCATTTTCAGCATACAAACAAACAAAGTGAACCGAACCAGACGCTGGCTAAGTTGCGTGTATGTTTAGGAGATGTTCAAAACTTGATTGCACTAGTGGAAAGCTAAGCGAAGCAAGTTTGCATATTTTTTGCATTTTGTGCAAGACATAGCATCACGGGTCCCAAGAATGTTAGCAAGAACCGTAGTGAGAAGAAAACAGAACCACTTTTGGTTTGGTTTTTAAAGCAGCCGGTGCCAAGAGGAATCATAATTAAGTTCAAGTGAGGTTAAATGTCTATTTATTAAATATTTGACTTCATTTACATGTCTTTTCTAAATGTTTTGTTTGCAAAAATATGATTATAGAGTTGGAAATTGGTGATATTGGTAATACTTTTGGATGGCTGGAACGGATTATCTGCATTTACATTATTTCCTATGGGACGATATGTTTTGCAATACGAAGTTTCACTTTAAGAACAGATTCAATTCGTGTGCCAAGGTACCGCTGTCTAATTATGATAATAATAAGAAGAAGAAGAACGATGTATTATGAATCTAAGATCTATATTAGATAGATTAAGGAGTATTGCTATTGCAAATATAAATATAGATATAAAGGTAAGCGTATATAAAGGCCTGGAAAAGCATCTCAACGGAGGGAACTCTAACTCTTTTTGTTCATGTCCATGAGTTCCAGACTTCAGGCAGTTGTCAACTGTAAAGGATTTTCATCTAAGCATTAAAGCCAACCCTTATGTTTTTGATTATGTTTGCTCCATTATTTATGAGCCTCCCAAAATAGGGGTGTGTCAAACCCCTCCAAATATGTCAAATATGTAACCCCCCAAATGTCAAAAATAAAACAATGTTGCAATTCCTGAATGGTTAATGCTCTACATTTGTCAGACTCTTTGAATTAAAGTTAAAAGTCTTGACTTTGCTCACATCTTGGGTGTTTACTTTCAAATTCAATGTGGTGGTGTACAGAGGCCAGATGCCAAAAACGTATACTTGTTCCAGTATTTTTGAACCATGCTGTAGATATTGTGTGTATGCAATCCTGTAAGTCCTCATCAGGCATTATAAGGTCTTATCCATGGTGCATTAATACGTATACTGTAGGTATACATTTTTTGTAATGTTTCATGAGTACATGATTCAAAAGAAGGGTTTTCATTAAGAATATCCTGTAGAACGGTGTTTTTCCTTTAATGGTTTGATGGATGAATAACGATCCAATGTGTCCCAGGTATAACACTGCTTCAGTCTGTGGTGGTAAATAGTGACTACAAGTTAATGGAAGGTGAAGTGTTTACTCAACTTTTCTCACATAATCAAACTTCAATAAATGTTTTCATGGAACAGCTGCTGATGATTAACCAAGACATGACTCTGTCCAATGCTTTTATTGGACTCTGTGCCAAGTAAATCCAACAGAAGGTCCTTTACTTTCCCATGCAGCAGGTCAAGAATGCAGCTGAAATTGTAACCATTAAAGGGTGAGATGGTGCGTGACAAGCGCAATTTAATTCTAATTTAAATCAAATCCACCTTAACATCTCATGGTTTTTACAGGACACGGGATCACAGTTGGAGGGGGGGGATCAGGCAATTCTCTGATAAAACAGTTTGAAGGAGGTTTTGTCAAAATAGATGCAACTTTTATTCCGGATTGACAAAATAGCACATTTAATTTTTTTTCTCTTTTTTTTGTTTTTGCAGAATAAATAAATTTGTATTATTTTCTAACACAATCATCTGAATGATCTCAATTTTTTTTTTTAAATATGGCCTGAAAATTGGTTAAACAACTTTTTGTTTGAGCTATTCAACATGCACAAAATTGTTACAGTATCATAGACGCTTAAAGATACAGTACTCTCACACTCCATGTCTCAGTCAGAAGTAGAGTACCTGCTGTACCTCGATGACATTTCTGGATTTGTCCTGTTAGGATGGCAGTGTAAAGTTAGTGAGATAGTTTGTAGGATCATGTGTGTCCTTGGAGAACGCAGTTCCATTCATTCTTTTCATCAGATGAGAGAGGCACAAACAAATTTGTATAAAAAAAAAAGACAGACATTTCACTTAAAACATGTACAAATGTAAAACAATATTGTCGTGATAGCATTCTCACTGTGATCATCACTGTGACAATAACATCAGGAAATTACCACAATGTGAAAGCTTTTGTTATTCATAATCTACATATAAAATACATTATATGGCAGTGTAACACAACACACGCTGAAGTGTGTGTGAATGAAGGTGAATTAACCTAAAGAATTTTTAAAAAAGACAAAAGCAATTAATGCAATTTATGTACAGTTTGTATGTTCTGATTTGTCGATCTTTAATGTTAGAAGTAACTAAAGGAGTTTACAAAATTTGTTAATCGATATTATTAATGAAAAAAACCAACTATATGAGCGATTTCTTTCTTTTCTATTGTAATATTTTGTGTCCATTTTCTGTTATTCTGTATATTTTGCCCCTAGCTTGAATTATGATTTATAGAGTTGGAAATTGGTGATATTGGATATTACTTTTGGATGGCTGGAACGGATTATTTGCATTTACATTATTTCCTATGGGACGATATGTTTTGCAATACAAAGTTTCCCCTTAAGAACAGATTAAATTCGTGTGCCAAGGTACCGCTGTATAATTATGGTAATAATAATAATAAGAATGATGTATTATGGATCTATATTAGATGGATTAAGGAGCATTGCTATTGCAAATATAAATATAGATATAAAGGTAAGCATATATAAAGGCCTGGAAAAGCATCTCAACAGAGGAAACTCTAACTCTTTTTGTTCATGTCCATGTAAACTAAAGGAGTTTACAAAATTTGTTAATCGATATCATTAATGAAAAAAAAACTATATGAGCGATTTCTTTCTTTTCTATTGTAATATTTTGTGTCTATTTTCTGTTATTCTGTAGATTTTGCCCCTAGCTTGAATTATTTGCTGAAGTTATGCTTGCATATTTTAATTTTTTGACTGTCCGATCTACTGATGTGTTTGTTTGTTTGTTTGTTTGTTTGTTTGTTTGTTTGTTTGTTTGTTTGTTTGTTTGTTTGTTTGTTTGTTGTGCATCTGGACACACTGTCTGCAAATTGCCAGTCAACATTTAAGTTAAATATTTTTTTATTTGAGTTTTTTTTTTTTTTTCTCATACAAACTATGCATATAGAGATTTTTGGGGGGAGGTGAGGGGGTGCAAACTTTTGCACTCAAATATATGTTTGGCTTTTTATTCTTTTTTGTTATTTCTATATAAATTCCTGTAGGAAGATACAACAAATCCTTGATTATGCATCGTTCCCTATATAAATCTGGTCTTTCTCTCTGATTTGATTTTTGTCTATATACTTTGTAAGACCTCCAATATAATTATTCATTAAAAACTTTACCATAAAATGTGAATGTAAGATATATGTTCATAGTTAATAACAAAAAGATTTTAAAATATATTTATGTGTATTTTGAATATTAATACATTTTAGCAATTTTCCCAAGTCTGTACAATGTTTACCATATTGGAGTGCAGAGTGGCATTTCATATATACTGTACATGCCAACATCATACCTCATCTCTCTCTCTCTCTCTCTCTCTCTCTCTCGCACACACACACACACACACACACACACACACACACACACACACACACACAAATATACAACATTAACGAGAATCAAAATTTTAGTTCTCTAAATAAAGATTGGTCACTACTCAACCAGCCGAAGTACTTGGAAAGCAGTCAGTACTTTTTTGTTCAGAAATAGAGTAAAATTAGTAAATTAAGCAAAATAAACACAAATACACTAAATAAACCCAATAAACAAATCATAAAACAACAAGGATATAACTTGATTTAAATAGCACCATCTCATTATAGATATCCTATTTAATGACTATTAACCCTGCCAACCATCTGTTCAGTTTTGGACAGACAACATTTCTTAAATCACCATTTTATACACTTATATTTCTTTTCTTTTCAAATTGTGCTAAACTGTGACCACAGATAAGGAAATATATTATGTAATTATGTACCTCGTTTTTTTTTTATCTGCATACTACAACAAAGGCCTTCTGAATCTGATCTTCTAAAAGCACCTTTTCCTGTCAAGGGCATGAATGAGGATCCATGAAATCCTGGTGTCATGCAGCCACCCAGAGGATGGAAATGTTGGCGCCTTCCTCGTGTGTGATCTGATTGACTCGTCCACGTACGCAGTCCAACGTAATGTAAATAGATGTGCCATTCTGTACCTCGAAAGAAGCCCTGACGCCAACACTGGTCCACTCGCTACCCTCGGGCATCTGACCCCCGACCTGCTGCGTCAGAGGAGCTGAATTCGTCCTGTCCTGGCCCTGCTGATGTACCACCAGCTTCACCACATTGCATGAGTGGATGAGCTTCACAGTGAGTGCCACATTGACCGTCCCAGCTGCTTGGAAAACAAAATTCCTCTGTGGATGTTGGTGTCCTGCGCCAGCAAGTCGGATGTGTTCGGCATCCGGACCAACCTGCTGAAACAACAAAGGTTTGTTTCTTACTGCTCCAGATGGAAGGCCTGTCTTAGACACAGTGGCCATTAGGGATGAGGAAATGGCAGCCGGAATCCAGAGCAGGCTTAGCATGCTAATTCCAGAGCTGTCTCCAAAGTATCGGACGTTGCACTGCGTCGGAGTGAAGATCTCAAAGTTAAGCCAGTCACCTGAGTCTACGATGGTAGTAGCGGACAAGGTGATAGAGGTATCCCGATAGTTGACACCCGATTTAAACGAGCGCATTACTTCCTGGTTGGTCCCGTTTGCATTAATGTATGCGACTAGCGAAAAGCCTTCACGGACACACGTGTGGCCCATGGCGTAAAGTGCCTGCTGCAGGACGAACTTGACGACGCCTCGCTCAGTGAAGCGAATTCCACGGCTGTCATGAGTCAGTGCCACTACATAAGGGTCAGAGACTGTAGCAACTCGAAAGGATGGCCGATAATTCCCATGATAGTGAGGTGCCGTGGACGTCTGTGCAGTCATTGCGACAGCTCCGGTGTCATGTGAGAGCCACAGCAGGCTGAACGCTGAAGATCCGAGCTCGTAAAGCTGGAGCTCTTTGCTCTGGTTGCAGTGCTGGTTTGGACTCTTGAGCAGAAGCCACAGAGTCTGGTTGGGCTCCACCTCAGCCGCTGCACTCACACTCACACCCTGGAAGTGCTTCCTTTCTGGTTGCTCCACACGTACACCACTAAGGTCACGACCTTCCTCCTCGCTGCCACCGCTAAGCCTCACACCAACCTGAAGGAAGTTGCGGCAACTGTGCTTCAAGGCAAAATTGTGATCCAGCCAGAGTAGCCCATGCTGATGGAGGCTGATGGACCCATCATGGCTGACCAGAAGGTCACTCCCCTCCTTTCCTGTTATGCTCAACTGCAGACCTGGGAATACAGCACCGCTTTTTGATCGGGCTGGGGGTAACGAGACCGAGGCGGACCAGGATTGAGAGAATGTGGTTGCAGAGATTGCTCCACACACAGCGTCGCTCATGGTGCCACATGACACAGCTATGGGCTCCCCGTCGCAGTCTGAACATGCTTGGCACTCCTGTAGCTCCTGATTGTAGAAGTATTCATGACCACACAGACCTGAAGAGATGTCTCTTTCAGATACGCCCAAGCACCGGAAGCCACCTGTCCACACAAGTATAGGAATAGTTTACAGCAAATTTTAATCATTTGGTTAATAACAAATATTAATTTCAGCTGTATTTTACAAGCCTGCAAATTTTCTTTCAAATTCTGACATAGTCGAGGTGTCTATTCGAAGACCTAAAGTATCAACTATGAAGACGAATAACATGCAGTAGCATGAAAATGTGGAAGGGTGATGTATTTTGTTCTTTTGCTAAACAAAATTTGAAATCTTTTGTAAGTATTTTCTTTTTTTACACAATCAGACTTCCTGCTAAGGTTTTGTGAGTCATTTTTTGCAGCAATGTTTCCTTGCCTGGTTATTGCAACTGTGGTCATTTGCATATATTTGAAATTTGCAAGTGAACATGTAACGCAGAGATCCGGCTGCTAATTTGTGCACTTTAGATGAGGTCATGAGCTCATCGAGTCATTTCCATTCATTAGCATTTTAATGTTGAAACATCATACTCTGGTGTGGTTGTGTACCTGGTGTATTGAGGCATTTCACTCGCTCTCCACACACCGTTGGGATTTCCAGGCATTCATCTCTGTCCTGTATAAAACAATATACATGACATTATTTAAACAAATAAGATCAGCAAGAGAACCTTGTCAAATAATGTTTCGTTTGCGGGTTTTCAGGTTTCCGTGAGATACCTGGCAGATCCTGTCAGCATTGGGTGAACACTGCGAGACCAGGAAGAACCCAGGTGGACACATGGTGCACTGTTGGCACTGCGGTGGCTGCATTTGAAAATTGCAGTACTCTTCAGAACCGCATGCGGCGCGACAGCCGAGCAGAGCGTGATCCGTGTCCCCGGTCACATCCATCACCTTGGCATCTGTTTTATGCACGGCATATGATTTCTGCAGGTGACTGCGAGCTTGGCTCCGCACCCCTGCCAGCTGGCTTTCCAAATAACTCTGCAGCTCCCCCTGCAGGCCTTGAAAGGACACCTGCTTAACGGTCTCGGACAGCATGCCGTACTGCGCCTTGACCACGTCCATCTGCTCGTACATGCGCCGCTGCTGCTCCAGGATCTCGTGCTGCTGGGTCAGAAGCGCTCCCTGCTGCTCCTCCAGACGCTGCTGTAGGTCACGGATCACTAACTGCTGAGCCCGCAGAGCCTCCACAAGCTTCTCCTGGCCTTTGGAGAGCTGCAGGTGCAGGACAAGGGCATCCTCTGACGGGACCTCGTTTTCTCCTGGGAAAAGAAACAGACCCAGGTTCAATATTTCTTTTCCGTAAAGAAAGACAGGAGACCACTGAGCATCACACCGGGCATGGAGCCTCATGGGACACCACAATCCAGTGGTTTATTTTTCTTCATCCTGCTCTATTGCTTCCTGTTTAATATGTTACTGCTTAGAGTAAGACAAGTTAACAGATGCGCATATTTAGTATTAGCTAGTGAACTATTAGCTAGTAGGGAAATCTTCTACACTGTATTGCTAAAGAGTAACACCACAGATACTTATATTGAACATATTGAACATTTTGCAAGTGTAAAACAGCCCAAGTCTTACCAAAGTCTCCATAACCGATTTTTTTGTATGAACGTAATAATTTGGTTGAATATTAGGCTCATTCTGGAAATGTGTAGAATAATATTTGTAATGTTTATTGGAGTCATAGTGCTATTCATTCATTACCTTTCCATCCATAAAAGATATATTTCATCATTTCTATTCCAACAGCTTGTTTTAAAGTTAATGCTTTATTATTCAAAGGAAAAGTGGAGCAGGACAATAACAGGAAGAGCTCAATAATAAATCGCCAAAGTGGTACATATTATAATCATTAAGGATGGCTTGCACTTTACTGTGTAGTTTTACGTGACATTAATGGGCTGTAGAAGATTTGCTAATGTCTCGTATTAATTTTACTAATGGTTGATTGTGATTTCCAAAAATTGTGTACAGTATACAGTGGAACCTCGGATTGCGAGTAACGTGGTTTACGAGTGTTCCGCAAACCGAGCAAAGATTTAAAATATTTTTTTATTCGGAAACCGAGCAAGTATTAGTTTACGAGCGCCGAGTATCACATGCGACTCTTATTTTGACACCGAGCGTCACTCTCTCACCTTACCCCCCTCCCTCCCTCCCCCCATGGCTTCGCAAACACAAACTCTTCTCGTGTGCGCGCAGTTTGACACTGAAACACACACACGCACAGACGCTCTCTCGCCTTTTCACCCCTCCCGGCTTCACAAAGACACAGAAACTCTGCTCTGTCGCGATTCTTTTCGAAGGTAAGGTGCTGGTTCATTTTTTTTTTTTTTTTTTTTTACTTTACAGCAGTGATTCCCTTAGTATGCGCTCACACCAGGTCAGAGAGATTTCTTTTTTTCCTGTTAAAACGGTGTTTCCGTGTTTGTGTGTGTTTGTTGTGAAACTTAAGTGATTCCTTTAGTATGCGCTCGTGCCAGTCTCGTTTTTTTCCCGTTAAACCGGTGTTTCTGCTGTGTTTATGCGCTTGTTGTGAAACTTAAAAAGTGAGTCCGTTAATATACGCTCATGTCAGTCTCAGAGAGATTTATTTTTTTCCTGTTAAAACTGTGTTTCTGTTGTGTGTGTGTGTTTGTTGTGAAACTGTTGTGGAAAAGCGAGGTGGGGAGAGGGAGGAGGAGTGTTACTGTGTAAAACGAGGCGAGGGAAGGGGCTAATTCCACACACGGCGCATGCGCGCACCAATGGAAACACTTATCTGTCATGATTTATTTGTACTTTTTTTGAAGGTAAAGTGCAGATTAATTTGTTTTATTTTCATTTTATAGATTGCATTAATTATTTTTATGTATTTATTTTTGGGGGCTGTGGAACGAATAATTTGAGTTTTTATTATTTCTTATGGGAAATGATGATTTGGTTTAAGAGTGTTTTGGAATACGAGCCCACTTCCGGAACGAATTATGCTCGTAATCCAAGGTTCCACTGTACAATCAAGATCATTTCATAACATAGACAAACTGAAAAGTGTCAACGTTACAGACCTCCCAGTTTTTCTTGTGATGACTTCATTCACCCTCAATCAATTCACAGATATTATTACAATTTGAGCAGAGGTACCAATATTTAAAGTTTTGTGATACTGTTTTTGATTTTTGGCCTGTGAGTGCAGCACTTGGACTCTGAGATGAAAGAAAACATAAGGGAGAATATCTTGAACAGGGATGGACAAGGACGCCTGAGGACTTTGGTGCGATTATGATGTGTTAGTAATGTTTAAGCATTTTTGAGATTTTTACTTGACTTTGATTATTATTGAAATGAAATACTTGTGGTCTTACTTAATTATGTTTCAACTGGGAAAATATGTTTTAAAAAATTGTTTTTAAACTAAAACAGGCTAATACCATTAATTTAGCATACAGTAGATTCCAGTAACGAACATAATCGTCTCAGCAGCATGTCAGATTCTATTCTCACTAAAGGCAAATATTGCAGAGATTCGCTGCCTGAATGCCCACCATCATTTTCTTGTTACCAATACGCACGAGGGTACAGAATGTTGGCTAACTTTAGCAAGATTTCCATAACAGCATATTCACTGCAATCCAGCCTGGTGTCCATCACTTTAACTTGACCTGATGGACAAAAAAGCCCAAGCTCGAAATGCTCAAAGTAAGCTGTGACCTCACGTTATCCAAAGAGAGGCACTGCTAGTCATTTGTGGATTATAGTTTAAATTTTTTTCTTTTGCACTATTTTACTTTGTGTGTGTGTGTGATAAAATATGGACTTTCTAATGACTCGAAAATGTTCAACCTTACTCCTATTCTTCTCCCTTCCTGTCAAGGCTGCAATTTGAGGCTAGGAAACTAGCATGGAAAGACATCAAAGCAGAAAAATATTCTAGGCGGTCGAGTGCCAGAGATTTTCCCTCTGCTGCAGTTCCACAAGGCATCCAAGTACAGCTGAACAGATGTGTACGCCTATGCGGAAAAGTAATCGTCTTCCAGTTGTGCGATGAAAAAAAAAAAACGATCATATAGAGTGTGTGCTGGTAGAAGTTAAGGGAAAAAGGTGACTTGGTGAATTAGCTTAGCTTAAGAGGAGGGGAGATTAGGTATAAAATAAAACCCAAACAAGGACAGAACAGCTGGATCCACTGATTCACTCCACCTGGTTTGATGTCACATGTAAGCTGCACTCCCAGTGGTGCGCCTCCAAGTTCTGATGAAGGATATCCGATATCCGGAAATTCCCCCAGAAACTGAGCAGCTCTGTCCGGAACGTGCACGGGAGCGTCGTCTGAGCCAGGTCTGCAGCCGTCTGGAGGGCACGGCCTCGCTCTGGGCTTGGTCCTGATCCTTAAAGGCAGTCTGCACTCCAGCCCCCTGCACTCTCGTGTATCGTTAATTGCCTGTGGCGGCCTTTTGGTGGTAATACAATCCGCTCCGGTGCACGTGTGACCCACAACCTCTGCAATCCGCATCCTTTCCCTGGCTTGAGTGTGAGCATGAGAAGCCGTGTGTGACTCCAGAACGTCAGGTGAAGAAAGGTGCGAGACTCCATGTTGGTGGGTCGGTGCCGATCTGCTGTGTGTTATCGGGTTGTGTTGACGTGTTGGTCTGGACGATCGGCTCGAGTCACAGTGGGATCCCGAACACGGCCTGGTGTCTGCTACCTCTGAGCAGCGAGAACCTTTACACGGCTCTGACACACTCCGCACTGACACACATGTATACAGGAGACACCACAGGAACAGTGCGATTCTCCCTGGTGCCATCTTGAATTTATTCATTGACCTGGAAGAGATAAACATTAACACACAACTGATTACGCACTTCGCACAGAAATACAAAGTTACATTAAGTCCCGCAGGGTTACTTTCACAGCTAGAAGGTCACATTAACTTTTACAGTGTTCCATCAATTGATACAATGTTACATTCACTCCTACAATGTTAGTCTCTGTTATAGTGTTACTTTAACTCGTATAGTGTTATATTAACTTTTATACTGTTACAGTGTTACATTAACTGCGACAGTCTTACACTTTCTCCCAAGCTGTTACACTAACCTCATCTGTATTACAATAACTCTTACAGTGTTACATTTACTAATAGTGTGTCATCTTGACTTCATTCATCTATCTGAAAGCAATAAACAAAAAATTAATAAATAAAAAAAAATAAAAAACAGATTAAATTTAATTAAATTATTTGGATAGAAATATGATGTAACATTTGTTCCTACAGTGTTTTGGTATCTACTAAATGCACTACACTAAACCTCTACCAGGTTACATTAACTCTTACGATGTTACATCAACTATTGTGATGTTACCTGAACGTCTACAGTGTTATAATAAATGATATTGTTACATTAACTCATACAGTGTAAAAAATGTCTCTAACCCATGTTGCATTAATATATACGATTACACTAACGCATACCAACTAACAAGTAACAACTCCAAGTCTTTGTAAGTTAATGTAAAACTGTTGGGTTAAGTCAAGACTATAGAAGTTGAAATGTATTATATTTGAAAGGATTATCACATGAACAATAACAAAATGAGAGGTTTTACAGTATATACAGTAAGAACAGTTCTTTGGATGTTAATATAGTGCAGTTACAGTTTCCACACTTGGTACGTATGTGGTATTCTTCAGTCTTGGTTATTCGGTATTTTAGGTGCCGATTCAACATTGTAAGACTTAAACACATCACCTTAAGTATTACCGGAACTCTAAAAGCATGTTAGGTCAATTCTGTAACAGTTCACTGTATTAGGTTCAGCTTTCTCGTTAAAAGTTTTAAACACTTTTGCTTCGAGATAAACATTCCAAACAATTGCACAGGACTTAAGGCAAAACCTTTGGTGCTAATCCAGAACTGTAACCATTAACATGGCATTTGAGGTGTTAAGTCATTACTTAGGTTACGTTAAAGTGATACAGATGAAGTTATATGGTATTTGTCAGGTGTGTTTTTAGATGTTAAGACTTAACACATCACATTGGGTTTACTGTAACATTGTAAAAAGTTACCACCGAGCGTAAGTTGTAAACAATGTAAGAGCGTGAGTCAAGCTGAATTAGCTTTTACATTTACTTATAGATAAATAAATACTGTACCATAAAAAAAAAACATAAAATAAATACCATTCTGGAATTTCTTTCAGGATCAATAGAGTATCTATCTATCTATCTAATGCATAAAAGGCTCAGACGTGTAAGCATTAACACAGCACTTTAGGGCTTAATGTCATTCGGTCAAGGCAGACACATATGGTATTTAGTCTTCGTCACTCTCCGTTATCTGATACTGTACAACATTTTCTGCTTTACATCAACAACACGCAACACTTGCATTCATCAGGTGTTTTAAGGTGTTAATTCAGGACTCTAAGAATAAACACAGCATTATAGATGTTAATGAAACCATTTATGAGTAAGTGTGAAGAATGATCCAAATTAGAGTCTGCATTCACATTAACACTCTTCTATCATCAACATCAACAAATACCTGAAAATGAAAATGAGTGTCTTATACTCTTATACGTGCTGTTATATTCCTAAATTCCTTCTCTGTCTCTATTTGACATGCGGTTCTATAAATAGAAGATAAATGGCACCATTTAATACCCCACCTTGGGCAATTGTATAGTCAGGGTTTTTAGTGTTGAGTATGTTAAGTGATAGTGTTTACCTGCTGCCTGATCTCCAGCTCTGTCAGCGTGTGCACAGCATCTCTCCAGTGGCGCCGTGTCTCTCTGTCTGTCCCTCTGCCCCAAACCCCAATCCCTCTCTCTCTCTCTCTCTCTCTCTCTCAGTGTGTGTATTCATCAGCATCAGGTTTCCTCAAGCTGGATTTAACCCCTCACTTTCCCTTCCCTCTCTCTCCCCTCTCCTCCTCCTCCTCCTCCTCCTCCTCGTCCTCCTCCACTTGTGCGCTTCATTTCTTTTCTTGTTGCTTTTATGTTTTCTTCTTCAGCACTTCTCTTTTCTTTTTCTTTCTCTCGAAGCCACTTTAACACACAGTGCATTAGAGCATCAGAGCGGATTGGGTTACAGACAGGAGGCTCTCATACTTCGACGCAAAACCCAGCCGGAGAAAATAAGAGACATTTGGCCCGGGACTTGTGCCAAACATCCACCCCTCCTTTAAGCCCCCCATTCAAGTCCCATTTATCCTCCAATTTAGACATAAAGGAGAGACGGAGACTTCCTGCTTTTAGACACAGGGAGTAAAACACATGCTAGCTGTTTGAGACAGAGCTTTACACTTAACAAGGTTTAAATGTATTTTTGGTTTAATTATCATCATTTATTGTACTGTTAATGAACTGCTGTATGAAACAAACTATGGGAATAGAGACGACAACGATGATGATGATGATGATGATTATTATTTTTATTTATTTTTTTTTTTTTTTGCCATTTTTATTGCCTTGTTAAGTTATTGTACAACACTTAATGCAACATGAATTTCACTTTAAGTCTATACATATTGATGTTTTACATACAGTAACAGTAGTAGTGGTAGTTTGGTTTATTTAAAAAAAGCATGTGAAAATGTTCTGATAAAATTTATTATTTTTTTTATAATTAATAAAGCTGTTTTAATGATAATAAAAAAATGATATGTGTGTGATAAAAATGTAAGAAAAGAAACTATGGCTTTTTTTTTGTTGGTATTTTTAATTTGACATATTTTCATAACTTCAGTATTTTAATATTTGACTATGTTTAGTTTTTGTTTTTATTTGATGTATTTAATATATCATATTTGGCTAGACTAGATCTTAAGAAGGTTTTTCATAATCTATTTTAGACTAACCATTGTATCGCGATTATTTCCCTGATGTTTAATAAGAAAGGGAAAGATTCCTCTCCCTGGGCTCTCGTGGCTCTCAGCGATAGTGATGTTGGTGGTGGTGGAGGTGATGATGGTGTTTGGACAGCTGCTGTCTTTTCTTTCTCCGAGCTGTCTTACTCAGCGTGTCCAGGCCTAACAGGTCAGGGTTTATTTGCCAGAGTTCAGAGGAACAGGAACTGTTTCGTGCTCGACTCTGGAGTTGACTGACAGAGACACAAATCTCAGGGATAATTACTGTTTTTATTCGAGGTCTCCTGCGAGGTCACGGCTTTATGAACGTTCTTCTCACTAACACTGAAACACTGAAACTTTCTGAGTGATGCATGTGCTTTGAGAGCACAAATGACTTGGATGAGCTTTATTTATATATTGTGTATTTTAAAGAATATACAATATATAAAACATACAACATATAGAAGTACAGTTTCTCATGTTAAATCCTTAAAACTGTGATTTATAATCAAGTAGAGTAGCAATTCACCTGTTTCTAAATTTACTGAAATGAGAAATTCAATGAAGTTTCATTATTTATTAGAAATGTGATACAAAATGAAAAACTGTACTGTATAAATATTGGTTTTATATGCTGCTCTCTAACAAGACTCAGATTGTTTCTTTTATTTTTCTCTCATTAGCATTTTTGTTTCATTTAATGGTGTTTCATTTTTTTTAAACTTGATTTAATAGGAGTAATTGTAAAACACTTTTGTCTTCATGTAGTGTCATTTAAACTGTAAAATATAAATTTCATTATTTAATTTCTTCTTAAAATTTTCCATTCTTTTTTGTAACTTTTTTAAACAAAATATACATTCAGGTAGGATTAACACAGGAATCAATTTATTCATTTGTTGTATTTGTATTTATTTTTATTTGACTTAGAAGCAAATTTATTGGCTTCATATGCAGTAAGGTTTTATTGTCTTATATAATAATGTGTTTTATATTGTTGTATTTCATTTATTGCTTTGTAATAAAATTTTATTATTTTTATTATTATTGTTATTATTATTATTATTATTATTATTATTATTATTATTATAAGCTCAGTCTGGTTTAAGATGGGCAATTAGCATGACTTTATTTGCATTTCCAGAGTGATTTTATTTACATAATAATTATAGTTCAGTTTCTCAAATCTCACTAAATAAAAACTCTTTTTTTTCTATTTTCCTTTCTTATATAGATAGTGTTTATTTTGTGTGTGTGTGTGTGTGTGTGTGTGTGTGTGTGTGTGTGTGTGTGTGTGTGTGTGTGTTTCTTTCAAATATTGATTCTTTTCACCAGAGGGTGCTGTTGCTGTATTCCTGTATAATCAATAGTCTGTTCACGCTCACTCGCACTGCTATAAATCACGCTGAGTCTCGCTCACACAAACACACACCTCGACTCTGATTAGGCTGAACAGTAGTGTTATTACTGGTCCTTTCTCTGGGCTGTCGTGAGGTGCGGACCTCCGGATACATCACACAGGATAAAGTAGCTCTAATGGTTTCAAAGGATAGGCCTTTAAAGGATTCAGCACGTCTCTCACACCTCACCATCCGTCTGTCTCAGAGTGAGTCAGGTTTTTTAAGACCATGAATGAAGCCAAGTCTGATCCAGGACTGTTAAAAAATAAATATCCATATTGTGTAATGTATCACTATTTTTTAGCATGATGCAATGCATTTGGATCCATATGTTTTTTTAATCACTATAATGTTTACAGAAATACGCAATAAAAAATAGTTGCAATAAACAATATCTTTATGAATGTTAAAGTTAAATTCTTATTTATAACCTATTCATTAAGGGTTGCATGACCGACAGCAACAAAATGTAAAGGCAGTTCATTCATTGATCAATATTAACAAAGCAACACTCACTGGTCAGTCAAAAAAAAAAAAAAAATTGGCATTGCCTTAAATAAGCAAATATCTAAAAACGTTTGATTGTATAATTAGTGAGGTAATTAATGTTTTTGATCTGGAAGCGGTTCATTTAACTCTAACTGATGCACTGAGTAACTTCTCATTTCTTAAACACCCATGTCAAAAACGTATCCTGTGATCGTACTGTGTCTCCGAAGAGTCAATTTATTAGCCTGGATCAAGCAAAGGAAACTACTGATGTAATAATTGGAATGGCGTGAAGGACTGTCAATCAGCGAAACGATAGTGGTGAACCATCTTCATGAAAGAAATGTGGTCAAAATAAAATCATGAATGACCGTGAACAGAGATGACTTAAATGGTTGCATTGTGAAACAATGGACAGGAGACCTAAGAGTGATGTTTAATAGTGAAAGTAAGGGCATTTCCATACACACACACACACACACACACACACACACACACACACACACACACAATATGAGGAGAACTCATATGATTGACACTAAACAGCTGCGTGTTCATAGGAAAACCCCTTGTTCGTGAGACGAATCAGAAAAAAAAAAGCCTTACGTTTGCTATCGAGCATAAAGATTTGACCTTGGAGAGATGGGAAAACGTCATGTGTTCTGATGAGTCCAGATGGAGCCTAATCCAGAGCTTCTAGAAGGGAAGCTCGTTAACCAATGCGGAATCATTTTCACACATATACTGGCCACTACAGTATTAGTATTAGTATTAGTACCTTAAGCCCACTGGAAATCTTTGGAAAGTGCTGGAGGAGACTTTATGAAGTGTTTTGTCTCTCCTGACATTAATATTGATATTTAAGATCTTTAAATGAAAACCTTAATTTAACCCTTGAGGGAAATAAATTATGATCTATAAGGTTGTTGAAACTATGTTATGATGAATGCACACTGTATTCAAAGATAAAAGTGGTCCAAAACAATAAAAAAAAATTCATTAATTTCGTTTTATTTATTTATATATTCTGTGCACAGTTGTGTAAGAGTTGTAGATTCTATGTCTAATTAAAAGCTGATGAAAAGCATGCTATCTAACAGAAAAAGTTATGATTGTTAATAACGTGGAAATGTGTCAGCGCTTCGTAAACAGTTTCAAAAAATAGCGTCTGTTTATGGAATGACTTAGTATTATACAGTATAAGTTATAATGAGAACAGGAACGTGTTTTGCAGATGCTCAACAAAGTGAAATATTACTACTGTATATATGTGTTAAAGGTATGATGTGTTAAATAAGATTGTTTAAATGGGTCTCATTTATAAATTCTTAGTAAACTTGTGTGTAAATGTTTATATATTATGCAGTTAAAGCGGAGTACAATGTTTTTTTATTTTTTATTATTATTATTATTTTTTTATTGTAAGCTAAACTGTAAAACTCTCTTCCAACACAGATCATTTCAATTTAGCTGCAGCCACAATACTCCACAAAAGGTCACTGGCTAAGAACACAGAACGGTTCCTAAATGAAGGAAGGTACACTTTGAACACCACACTAGAAAATTTTCAAAATCTGTAATTAAAATCGAATAATTAATGCAGACCAAACATACTGTATTCAGCAAACCACACTTTAAAGCTGAATATTTAGCATTCTTAGCATTAATCCGGCTTAACCCTGCTCTAAATTCATACACCGCACACACACACTGTCAGCTGTCATCAGTCTTAAAACATGGGATAAGTAATGGCTTGTGGAAATCACACTATAATCACCAATTTACATTTAGGCATTTGGCAGACGTCCTTATCCAGAGCAACTTATCTAATTATCGATCGTTTTTTATCCGAGCAGTTGAGGGTTCAGAAGGTCAGAGGTTCGAACCCCACCACCACCACCAAGTTTCCCCTGTTGGACCCTTAACATTCCACTGCTCAGATGTATAATGAGATTTAAAAAAAAAAGTAAGATGGATAAAGGCTTTGCTTAAGGACCAAACAGGGACAACTTGGTGGTGGTGGTGGGGCTTGAACTTGGCACCTTCTGTACCATCGTCCAATGCCTTAACCATTGATCTACCCCTGACCGTTAAACAGTTTTCTCTGTAGTTTGTTCAACATGTATCATATTTTTATTTTCGTTTGTTTGTTTTATTCAACTTACAGTGACATTTAACATTGATAACAAAAAGAAAAAAACATGCAGCCCTTATCTAGAGCAACTTACACTTTTATACATCTGAGCAGGGGAAGGTTAAGGCTCAAAGGCCCAACTTGGTGGTCTTCTGGACCATAATCCAATGCCTTAACCACTGCGCTAACCCTGACACTGGTCTCATGTTAGAACTCTGTTTTTTGATCACACACGTGTGCTGAAGCTTCCTTCTGACGGCCGATGTATTGACCCAAATTTGTGATTATGTTGCTCAGTTAAGTTCATCAGACAAACGAAGTAAATGTCACAGTGCTATGTGAGACAGTTATACGCATGTTGTACTATAATTACCTCTAATCATTATTTGTTTTAAACTACTTCATCCAGCTTATTATTTTTGCATTTAAGTTTAAATTTATTTGATAGTGGTTAGCACTGTCGCCTTGCACCTCCAGGGTCTGGGTTCGATTCCCGTCTCTGCGTGCATGGAGTTTGCATGTTCTCCTCGTGCTCGGTCGGTTTCCTCCTACAGTCCAAAGACATGCAAATTAGGCTGATTGATGATCCCAAATTGCCCTTAGTATGTGTGTGTGCCCTGCGATGGATTGGCACCCTGTAACCCGCCTTATGCCCTAAGTCTCCTGGGATAGTCTCCAGGCCCCCTGCGGGTATAGACGACAAGTGAGTGAGTGAGTGAGTGAGTGAGTGCATGCGAGCTTAATATGTAAACTGTTGCACAAGTCACATGTTAAACAGGAAGTTGAATTATCTTAACTTCCTTATGGTAATGTGAAGAAATCAATTCTTTCATTCTCTTGGGGACATTTTCAGTGATACTACATATTGATATTGACTGATGATGTGATATTGAAAGGTCAACCATGTTGCTAAAATGAAAGGTAGAATTAAAGTTAGAAAGTCCATAAATCTTTTCATGCTGTTAGCATGGATGCTAGTTAACCACAAGTTATGTCTTTGTATTATATATTAACCTCAAACCAGTTGATTAAAGAGTCATTCAAAGTCCCCAAGAAACGACTTGAGGACCAAACTTATCTTTATATTCTTTAGAAACACAAAATCTCTCTGAGTCTGGGAAACGCCTCTCCATAAACCTTTTCCATCTCACACAAGCCAAACTGCACAAACTCCACCATCTTCCAAATAACACACACCCAAAAACATACTAACAAACTTTTAACAAGATTTTACAACAAGATTTTAACTGGCAAGCAGGACACACCCCTGAGGACCGGGGCGTGTACATTCTAAAGAGACTTAACTGGAGGAATAAAGCCTCAATGTGGTTTTACTTGAACTTTAACGATTATGTTAAATATATTTAAGTCATTCCTATAATTTGGGGTACCACTGGGTTTCCTGGTTTTAAAGCCACTGAAGTTTAAATACTAAAATATATATATATATATATAATTTTTTTCAATTGATTTTTAAATCAATATTAAATAATAATAATTTAAATAATAATAATTGAAATAAATAATAATAAGTTGCATATATCAATGTTTTTTAATGTCCACAAAGTTCTGTCAACTAAATTACTAACTGAACACTGATCTGTAACATGAACATGATTTGTCCAGCATCACATGATCTCATTCTTCTCAGGTATTGGTTTGATAAGCTTATGCAATGTCACAGCATTTATTTCCACTCAAACCCACATAAAAAAATTTCTTGCAAGATCTTGCATTGATGAGGGGAGAGTCGGACCGCTGTGTAAAGTCCTCTCCAGCACATCCCAAAGATTATTAAAAGGGGTTAAGGTCTGGACTCTGTAGTAGCCAATCCATGTGGAAAATGATGTCTTATGCACCCTGAACCACTCTTTCACAGTTTGAACCAAATGAATCCTGGCTTTGTAATCTTGAAATATGCCTGTGCCATCCGGAAAGAAAGAAATCCATTGATGGAATGAAAGATCTGATCATTCAGTACATTCAGGTGGTCAGCTGAATTCATTTTATTGCCACATAATGTTGCTAAGCCTAGACCTGGCCAACAGAATCAACCCCAGGTCATAACACTGCCTCCACAGGCCTTCAGTATACTGTAGGCACTAGGCACAATGGACTCATCAGACCACATGACGCTTTTTTCTACACAACTCAATCCCATGAGTTCTGTTTGCATTGTATGTGTGAAAATGCTCTTATTTTCACTATTAAACTATATATATATAAACTATATACTGTAGCTATGAGCTTTTTTTGTGTGTATTTTGTCACTGTTGTTTCTAAAAATTTTATTTCGCCAAATGTTTACGTGATCTCCACTCACAATCTTTCATGTTTCTTCTGCCAACCACATTATGTATTTGAAGATGATGGTTCACCGCTATCCTTCCAGGTTTTAATAATGGACCCCAATTTTAGCAGTTTCAGCAATCTCCTTAGTTGTTTTCTTTGCTTGATGCAGGACAATAATGTGACACTCCTGAAACAGAGTAACATCTTTGCCACGATCACAGGATGTCTTTTGTCATGTTTTTTTTTTTTTAAATAAGAAACTACCCATATCTTGTTTGGGACGTAATTATCAAGATCATGAGTCGGTTAACTCTCTCTCTCTCTCTCTCTCTCTCTCTCTCTCTCTCTCTCTCTCGCTCTCTTTGTGTAGTTTCACATGTTTTAATGAAATATTTCATTTAGTAAATTTCCTTTTTGTAGATATGCCTTAATGTTGGCAAATGTTGTCCTTTCAAGAAGGAATGACTCCCCATTCGAAATGATCACATGATTGTGCTGATTTTGAAAACAGGGCCACTTAGTATCAGGATAAAATCAGAAACCAGAATCTTGGTAAATATTATGTATTTCTGGCAACAGGTTAGCATTTTCTTTGCCCAGAAACTACATAACCTCATCATTCATCATCTCCCACACTCTTCTCCTTTCATGTGCATTCGCTCTACAAACAAACCAATGTGCTCTCCACTGGAAATCTATCAGAATATGTCGTTTTTATATGGCCTTATATCCTGATTATTCTAGTTATTAGTCATCCGTTTCTCTAATTTAAAAAAATTTAAAGTTTGTGTTCTCTAGGAAAACATATTTCATCCACATGTGTAGTTAAGATGAAAATGAAACTCACTTCAGAACTGGTCCTTCATTCTCCTCACACTCAACACTCCTTAAAATGATTCCTCAGTGGTTCTTTCGATAAATAACTGTTAAAGATATAAATTACTGAAAAGAAAATCTAAAAAAGGAAAACGCTTTTTTGTTTGTTTGTTTTTGTGGAGCATTTACAATTGTCCATGAAAGCAATACATAATGTGATGTTTAAGGCTTACACAACTAGTTTTTTTTTAATAAACTCTTCAGTGTATACAGTGGATCCTTGGATTGCAAGCATAATTCGTTCCAGAAGTGTGCTCATATATCAAAACACTTGTAAATCAAAGCAATTTGTAAATCAAAGCAAAAAAAAAGTTATTTGTTCCACAGCCCAAAAAAATAACTACATAAAAATAATTATGTGTGTGTGTGTGTGTGTGTGTGTGTGTGTGTGTGTGTGTGTGTGTGTGTGTGTTCCATGTATGTAAATGTAAACTCTGTTTTATATGGAAAATTAACAAGGAACATTGCTAATGACACTCGAGTGAGAGCACACTGACAGAATCACTGCTGTAAAGTAAAAATAAAAAAATTACCCTGCACTTTACCTTTGAAAAGAATGGCAACAGAGCAGTCGTTCCATTGGCGTGTGTGTGCATGTGTGTGCCCGTGTGTGTGTGTGTGTGTGTGTGTGTGTGTGTGTGTGTGTGTGTGTGTGTGTGTGTGTGTGTGTGTGTGTGTGTGAAGGCGAGAGGAGGAAGAGTGTGTGTGAAAGTGAGAGGAGGGGGGGAAGGAACATGCTGTCCAATGACGCGCAAGCATACAAACTGGAGAGGAAGAAAATGTATCTTTAACCTCGAAAGTGGCTTTTGCTTGAAAGGACGACTTTCACACACACATACAAACACAAATTTACACACACATGGTCACAGTGTTATATTAAACAGTAGACGCGCGCATGGATGTTGTTTATTCCAGTAAAAGACAGAGCAGGACCAAGACTTGCTCGTTTTTCAAGTCAAATTTTATTGAAAATTTTTGCTCGTCATGCAGAACACTGGCAAGCCGCATTATTCGCAATTTGAGGTTCCGCTGTAGTTCAGAATATAACGTTGGAATAAATTCAGAAATTTATTCTGTTAGAAAAAAAACACTTTTTTGTGAATACATCATTTAGATTTTTATTTATATACCATTTTTCTAAACAATTTTCAAAAAGCACATTCCAGAAAATCAATCCTTATATTAAAAAGCAATAAACACACAGTAAAGTGGTAAAACTAAACAAAGACACATTTAATAAAGTGAAAACTACTGTAAAAAAGAAATGAAATGAAAAAAAAATATTTAAAAAATAAAATCTATGTTAACTAAGTTAAAAATAATCAAATCACATTATAAAAGGGGTCTTCAGCATTTTTTTAATAACTGTGATTAATTTGATTACAGTTTTTAATCAACATTCAATATTAAAATAGCAAATTTCTTTGTTTTTGTTTAGTGATTTATTTTCTACATTCTACAACAATACTGGTGATTTCAAAACTAATAAATAACACATGGAATTAGGTAATTATGTAACAACTACAACAACAACAACAATAACAGTCGGTTGTTATTTTAATACATGAAGGTCGGCTGTTCTGGAACAGTTCTTACAAGAACAGTATTGTGTCGAGTGCGTTTGCAAAACCCATCGAGCTCCATGATGATGAAACTGTCTCTCATGAAGACCTTCCCAGGAAAGCGAGACCAAAACTTACTGCTGCAGAGGAGACGTTCATTTAGAGTCACCAGCCTCAGAAA
>JAAGKR010002416.1:79478-94776 GCA_011419295.1 Clarias macrocephalus
CACTGGAAGACAGGAGTGATTACCGAGATAGGCAATTGCAGATGAATTTAGAGTGTGTGTGTGTGTGTGTGTGTGTGTGTGTGTGTGTGTGTGTGTGTGTGTGTGTGTGTGTGTGAAGGCGAGAGGAGGAAGATGTGTGTGAAAGTGAGAGGAGGGGGGAAGGAACATGCTGTCCAATGACGCGCAAGCATACAAACTGGAGAGGAAGAAAATGTATCTTTAACCTCGAAAGTGGCTTTTGCTTGAAAGGACGACTTTCACACACACATACAAACACAAATTTACACACACATGGTCACAGTGTTATATTAAACAGTAGACGCGCGCATGGATGTTGTTTATTCCAGTAAAAGACAGAGCAGGACCAAGACTTGCTCGTTTTTCAAGTCAAATTTTATTGAAAATTTTTGCTCGTCATGCAGAACACTCGCAAACCGCATTATTCGCAATTTGAGGTTCCGCTGTAGTTCAGAATATAACGTTGGAATAAATTCAGAAATTTATTCTGTTAGAAAAAAAACACTTTTTTGTGAATACATAATTTAGATTTTTATTTATATACCATTTTTCTAAACAATTTTCAAAAAGCACATTCCAGAAAATCAGTTTTTAATCAACATTCAATATTAAAATAGCAAATTTCTTTGTTTTTGTTTAGTGATTTATTTTCTACATTCTACAACAATACTGGTGTTTTCAAAACTAATAAATAACACATGGAATTAGGTAATTATGTAACAACTACAACAACAACAACAATAACAGTCGGTTGTTATTTTAATACATGAAGGTCGGCTGTTCTGGAACAGTTCTTACAAGAACAGTATTGTGTCGAGTGCGTTTGCAAAACCCATCGAGCTCCATGATGATGAAACTGTCTCTCATGAAGACCTTCCCAGGAAAGCGAGACCCAAACTTACTGCTGCAGAGGAGACGTTCATTTAGAGTCACCAGCCTCAGAAATCACTAATTAACAACCAGCATCTCCGATTAGAGCCGTTATGAAGCTTTACAGAGCAGAAGTAGCAGATGTACATCTCAATATCAACTGTTCAGAGGAGATCATTGGGTAAACGCCTTCAGTGTAGTTTTACAGTGTAGAAAAGCAAACCCCAAGAACATGCACCCAAGGCAGGGATCAAAACCTCAAACCTGGAGGCGTAAAACCATGGATAGGGTACCAATCCATCGCCAGGCTCACATTCACACACTATGGCAATTTTTTGTAATGCCAATTAGCCTAATCTGCATGTTGTTGGACTGTGGGAGGAAACCCACCAAGCACGGGGAGAACATGCAGACCTGAGGCAGGAATTGAACCCCGACCGTGGAGCCCGTGTTTTATGTTAAGCCCAATGGTCCCTCACCTTCATATCGCCTACTCAAGAATAATGCTAGCATCGTGCAAATGAGACCTCGTTACTGCTTTTACATTCCTCAACTTGGTCAGCTTTATATATTATTATTAGACATCTTTTAAAGTGCCTTACTTTTCTTTACCTGTACCAGTTCTTGTGTCGTGTCTTACCATGAGCAGTCCGCTCACATTACCATGACTGCAGTACAGATCATGACCCGTGTGATGCTTCCGAGCTGAGATGAATCATCTCGGTGTTTTCCCAAACTGCTCATATTCATTCAGACAGGGACGTCTAAGTTCAGCCTGGAAAATATATTTCAAACAGGATGACACCATGTCTTAATTCCCCGCGTTTTCCTGTCCGCTATTAAAGCCAGATCGCAAAACCGTTTCAGATCTGAGGAGTATCCTCTGCAGAGCAGTGAATCATTTTCACATTAACAAATACTAAATGGAAATAGACAGGAATTTCCCTTCCAGTGGCCCTGCTCTTCTCTTCATCCCCCTGCAACTAAATATCAGCGTCAATCACAAATATACAGTACTGTGCAAAAGTCTTGACCCCTCCGTCATTTTTTCAGATTAAAATGAATTAAAAGAGTACAAAAGTATTTTTCCCTTCCTGCTTTTCTTATATATAAGAATGTGATATATATATATATATATATATATATATATATATATATATATATATATATATATATATATATAATATATATATTATTTTATTTATTTTTTTTGCATATTAGTCAGAATTGATGACTTGATTCAGGTCAAACTTTAATATTACACAAAGATAACCAGAATAAAAGTAAAATGAAGTTTTTAAATGATTTTCTTTATTAAGGGAAGAAGCTGACCAAACCTTCCTGGCCAAGTATAAAAAAGTAATTGCCACCTGGTAAATTATGAATGAACTGTAATTCGCCACATTTCTTGAAAAGCTGAGATCAATTTCACTTGCCACACACAGGCCTGATTACGGCCAGGTCTGTCTAAAGATGAAATCACTTAAATAGGATTCGTCTGACAGTCATGCATGCTAAAAGATCTCACATCACACCTCAATCTAAAGAAATTCAATAATAGACGAGAAACAAAGTAATTGATATGTATCAATGGGGACAGCAATTAATAAAAAGGACATTATACCAACAGTCTAACATGGTTCTAGTAGTGTGATGGTCAAGACCTGGACGACTTGCCACAATTGATGGAACCATGAAATCTACCAGAATATCACAATTGAGAACATCCGGCCATCAGTTCATAACCAGAAGTTCAAGCATATTTGGGTTATGCAGCAGGATGATGATCACCAGCAAGTCCACCTTTGAAGGGTTAAAAAAAATCAAGGTTTTAGAGTGGCCTAGTCTAAGTCCAGATTTTAATCTGATTGAGATGCTGTGGCACGTCCTCAAACAGGCCATTCATGCTCGAAAACTCTTCAGTGTGACTCAATTGAAGCAATTCTGCATAGAAGAATGGGCCAAAATTCTTCCGCAGCAACATGAAAGACTCATCACCAATTATTATTGCCAAATGCTTGAGCGAAGTTGTTGTCGCCAAGGGTGGCGCAACCGATTATGAGGTTTAAGGGCAATTACATTTTTACATAGGGACAGGCAGATTTAGGCAGCTTTTAGCTTAATAAATTAAAATATTAATTTAAAAACTGTATTATGTATTTACTCTGATTATTCTTTAGTAATAGTAAAATTGATTTGATATCTCAATCATTTAAGTGTGACAAATATGCAAAAAAAAATCTGAAAGGGGCAAATACTTTTTCATGGCACTGTAGATTATAGAAATGGAAACAAGAGTTTTACTGCGACAGGCTGCGAGGTGCCTGAAGATACAATTTACAGTAAAAATTGATTGTTTATGTAACAATCTCAGTGTCGAGTTGCTGTAGTGGTTACCACTGTGGCCTCACACCTCCAGGTTTGATTGGAGGGTTCGATTCCGCCCATGGCTCTGTGTGTGTGGAGTTTGCTGTTCTCCCTGGGCTTGGTGTGTTTTCTCTGCGTTACTCTGGTTACTCCCAAATTCTAAAGACATGCAGATTGGGTTCATTGGTGCAGATTGGGTTCATTGGTGCAGATTGGGTTCATTGGTGCAGATTGGGTTCATTGGTGCAGATTGGGTTCATTGGTGCAGATTGGGTTCATTGGTGCAGATTGGGTTAATTGGTGCTTCCAAATTCCGAGTGTGTGACTGATTATGTGCATGTGTGCCCTGCAGTGGATTGGCGCCCCATCCAGGTTGTACCCAGCCTCATGCCCAGCCCCTGGGGCAGCCTCCAGGTCTCCCATAAACAGAATAAACTGTAAGCGAATGAGAGTGAGTGGAACAACATATATTTGAATAATTCATAGGTCATTATGTGGCTTAACAAACAGAACAACTTTTCTCTGAAACTGCTCAGGTAAGGGGACTGGGCTGAAAATGAGAGACAAAAACTAGCCAAAAAGTCCATCAGGAATTCTGGAGAATGCTAATTAATACTGTGCATCATATACATACTGTAACCATACAGACCCGTCCACATGAGTGATGCACAGTTAAAAATATACAAAAGGGACTTTTCTTTCTTCGGTCTAACAGAAATGACAGAGCTATTTACTGGAAACTGCAAGATCATTGGGCCAGGGTGCAAGCATGGTCATGTGAAACCAAAAAGATGAGATGCTAGATTTGTCATTTATATAACACATGTATTGGAAATGATAAGGAAATCAAAACACAACAATGGCACCAATTGAGATAAAATTTTAAAAGTACTTATTACACATACACAGTACAATTAATAAATACATATATAGCCAGAAGCAAGAAAAGGGAAAGGTTCTTGAAAGAATCAGCACCCCTTATTGAATGCTGACAGCTACTGTATAAAGGGTCTGTACACTTGTCTGGGTTTTTTTTTTTTTCAAGATATTTATATATACTGTATATTCTGTAATCATGAAAAACAAAGCTGAGACAATGTGAATGTATTATAAGTACAGATAAGAATAGAACTAACATACACATTTTACAATCTTAGGAACTTACTCAAGATGAATAAGAAAATGCTTGATCGCATCAGTGACTACAAAAAGGAAAGCACCATGTCTTAATCAGCATATTGCAGAAGAGCTGAAGTGAGGCTTAAATAAAAACGCCCTTCAATTAGGGTGTGGTTTACTTGGTTTAAAAAAAAAAGAAGCAAAAATGAAAACACAGATTGACTATAGATTAATCTATAGAAACACAGATAGTTTTTTTTTCTTCTTTTTTTTCACATAATCACATAATACATTTTTATCATTAATATGGATGCAAATCATGGAATGACAGGTAACATCCGAACCTAGATACCCAAAGAATACACATTTCACACTTTCACACATACAGTATAAGAGCATTCAATGCTTGATATTAAACTTACCATGCGTTATCTAATTTAACCAGACAAAAACTTTTTTAAGAAAAAAAAAAAAGTCCAACATAACAATGTGTATTCTACATCTACATCAACGGTATTAGAATGATTAGAATAACTTGTCAGATTAAGGGGCGTACAAATTTTTGCTTGTACACAAAAGCGCAATATGTTACCACTAGGTTTTTTCCCCCATATGAATTGTTAGACCAACGTCCATTTTTTTTTTTTTTTGACTTCAGATAATTTTGTTCCATTCCATAAAATCATGTCCAACAGATATATATATATATATTTCGGTACATTTAAATACTTTTTTACTTACTGTACTTCTTCTTATTTAATGTATTATTGAATTACTACTGTTTCCATCTCTGTGTATTCATACTGCTATTTTTGTCTTCACACCCACACACACACACACCATAAAATTCACTACCATTCATGATGAATTTCTGTCTATTATATGCCCAGTTTCATTATTATATTATTATAAACACTGGTATACCGTTACAAAGTGACTCCCTTTAGTGCATCATTGAGCAATATGTGTGTTAGTGGTGTGTGTGTGTGTGTGTGTGTGTGTGTGTGTGTGGGTCTAATCTTTCCCTGACAGTGGAATGTACTTAACAGGTCTGGACCTGAACTTCCGCATAGAGCAGGAAGTTAAGAAACTCACAGCGAGTCAGCCCTGCAGCCACCCTCGCGCTCCACGCACCCATCTGCATGAGCGGGTGTTGATCATAAGGTGGTGATAAAAAGAAGAAGAATAGCAGGAAAGTTGGTTCTCTGAACAAGAACGTTCATCTATGAAACTCTTATTTACTGACTGACTCCAGGATCACGTCAAAGGTAAGACCTGCCCTTTTTAGTGTCTGTAGCAGTTGTGTGTGATAGCTGTAGCGCTCGATGTAACGGTATTCACATTCGCAAGACTTCTTCTCTCTGTAGATTTTCTCAGTACCTGTCAGAGGTATCCTATCGTCTCACCTGAATCAAGGTTCAACGTTTATTATGTTGTAAAAAAAAAAAAAAAAAAAAAAAAAATTTTTTTAAAGTTGACTTAGTAGGCAGAGTTGAGTTATTTGTAGATTCCACCCAAATTTTTCAACTGCATAGGATGTGGTTTTTGTTTTAGAAACACACACACACACACACACACACACACACAAACAAAAAATAAAACAATAAATTTAATTTAAAAAAAAAACTCAAAATAACATGATAGATGGTCAATCCAATGTGAATGAACAATGGGGTTATATAGATTCCACCCAGATTTCTCAACTGCTTAGGATGTACATTTGTCTTAGAAAAAACACACACACACATATATGAAAGAAAACTGACATTAAAAACATTAAAAATACTAAATCAGGCAAAAAAAATAGCACGATAGATATGCAATGTGAATTAACCTTTTTTTATAAGTTGGCTTGTGTGTGTGTGTGTGTGTGTGTGTGTGTGTGTGTGTGTGTGTGTGTGTGTGTGTGTGTGTGTGGGTGGGTGGGGTGTAATGTATTTTTACAAAAAAAAAAAGGTAACTACTGGTTCTTCAGACATTTTATGCATATCTCTAACACACACATTGTATTATGTTGTAATACCAGAGATCTGCTCAATGTATATAGGTGTAGATAAGGGTAGTGAGGTGGGGTGTAATGTATTTTTAAAAGAATATATCACACACACACAAACACACACACACACATGCTCACACATACAGTACACACACACTCAAATATTATATTCCGTTGTAATACCAGATCTAAGAATGTTGTTATGGTAATAACTGATCTGAGATCTGCTCTATGTATTTAAGTGGATGGTGTACATAGGGTTGTTATTGTAATTACTGATCTGAGATCTGTTCTATATATTTATGTGTAAAGTGTACAGGGTTGTTATTGTAATAGCCGGATCTGCTCTGTATCTATAGTTGTGCAGGGTGGTTTCTGTGATAATCGATCTCGGATCTACTCTGTGTGTAATTATACAGTGTATGCAGGGTTGTTGTTGTAGTAATTGATCTCAGATCTGCTCTATGTATGTAAGTGTGGTGTATATAGGGTTGTTATTGTAACAACTGAGCTGAGATCTGCTCTATGTATACACAGTAAGTGTACATTGTATATAGGATTGTTATTGCATAACGGACCTGGGATCTGTTCTGTGTCTGTGTGTACTGTATGTACAGTACAGACCAAAGGTTTGGACACACCTTCTCATTCAAAAAGTTTGAATTTGTATTATGGCAAGAAAAAAGCAGCAGAAAAAAGAAAAAAAAATTTCTTAATGTAAGTAAAGAAAAACGAGTGGCCATCATTACTTGAAGGCATTACTTACATCAAATGAAGGTCAGTCAGTCCGAAAAATTGGGAAAACTTTGAAAGTGTCCCCAAGTGCAGTCACAAAAACCATCAAGCGCTACAAAGAAACTGGCTCACATGCGGACCGGCCCAGGAAAGGAAGACCGAGAGTCGCCTCTGCTGCAGAGGATAAGTTCATCCGAGTCACCAGCCTCAGAAATCGCAGGTTAACAGCAGCTCAGATCAGAGAGCAGGTCAATGCCACACAGAGTTCTAGCAGCAGACACGTCTCTAGAACAACTGTTAAGAGGAGACTGTGTGAATCAGGCCTTCATGGTAGAAGATCTGCTAGGAAACCACTGCTAAGGACAGGCGACAAGCAGAAGAGACGCGTTTGGGCTAAAGATCACAAGAAAGAACACGAGAAAGAAAACTCGCTGAATGAGAAGGGGTGTCCAAACTTTTGGTCTGTACTGTATATATGCATGTAGACTGTGTTCTGTCCCGGCAACTAGGTGTAGAATGAAATTCCTCTAGATGTCCGTATAGCCATGTCACTGGCATTTTTTAAATGGCGTCTAAAGATCTATATTTTTCTTAGGTGTTTGGGTTAATACCCATAATGAATTATCAATTCAATAAATAAGTAAATGAGTAGATAAATAAATAAACAATGTTGGTACTTCTAGTTGGTAACCTAGTGAACCCCTGCATGAATATATTTATTGACTTATGTCATCTGCCAAATGCTGTAAATGTTTTGTACAATTGAATCAGTGTACATAGAAATATATACAGTTATATATGTTTTACATAAATAATATCCATAAACAATATCATATTATTATGCAGATCTGGATGAAGTTGTCTGCCACATATAAAGTATATAAAGTGTTATGAGAATAACTGACCTGGGATCTGTTCTGTGCATATATAATTGTAAAGCATTATATAGGGTTGTTATTGTAATAACTGATTTGGGATCTGTCCTGTAAATACAACTGTACAGCGTATACAAGATTGTTATTGTAATAACTGACCTGTGATCTACTCTGTGTATATAATATTACAGCATATATAGGGTTTTTATTGTAATAACTGGCTTGGGATCTGTTCTGTGCATATATAATTTTAAAGATTATATAGGGTTGTTATTGTAATAACTGATTTGGGATCTGTCCTGTAAATATAATTGTACAACGTATATAGGGTTGTTATTGTAATAACTGACTTGGGATCTGTCCTGTAAATATAATTGTACAACGTATATAGGGTTGTTATTGTAATAACTGACCTGGGATCTGCTCTGTTCATACAGTTGTAAAGCTTTTGGGGGTTGTTATTGTAATAACTGATCTGAGATCTTTTCTGTGCATAAGGCTTATACACAGTGCATGAGGCTGTTACTGTACTAACTAACCTGGGATCTGCTCTGTGTGTATAGTTGTGCAGTGTATATAGGGTTGTTACTGTAATGAACTGACCTGGGACCTGCTGTATGAGACAGCAGAGGACAGATTCTGACAATAATCATGGTGAACAGATGTGAGTGTATCATGGCAGGAATATATGTAAGAAGCAATAATAAATAAAAATGATGTTGAATACGCTATGTCAGATAAAAAGGATTTCTTTTCTTTTGTTCTTTTTTTTTTTTAATTAAAGAGAGAAAAGAAACTGTTGCTTGGCAGTTCACCCTCAGCAAATCACCAAACTAATCATTATCATTAAACAAGAATAACAAACACTTCTCAGTTGCCACCACACCCAGGCAGGCTTCAGTCCAAAGTTCACACCAGTGTGTGACCACAACGGCTGCGTGTTGGTATGTTTTAACGTCTTGCCTGTATGATGGACGCATAGATAAACATACACGTGCCATACTTTAGCTCCAGACGAGATGATTAAACTGTTTAGAATGGCCTTGGTGTTGGAAGCAGAACTTTGTCTGCCATCTGGAAACAGATTCACTCTGATGAAAAGTTATTGTTTTAAGCTAAGCTAATTGTGGCTAAAGTAAATTACTGTACTGCTGCAGTGAAGAGAACTCTGCAGTGACTCTACAATGTGTCACGCCCATATGTACAGAAAAATATGCGCGACAAAACATTAACTAGCACATCCTAGTCCTGGTTCTAGTTCTAAACCCCATACAGCAGTGTGTTTTCAGCATTCAGTATTCAATTATATGACAAATTCCAAAAAATTATCAATTGTGACAAATAAGGATAGATAAGAACAAAAGTAATGGCACCCTGCAGATGAAGGAAGCAGTAGAATGCATCTGCGGCTGTTTTTAGATCTGTTTTGTGGGCACGGCCAGATGTAAATTTTGAAGCATGCTTGGTAATTTGCGCTGAATCAGCATTTATTAACAAGCACATAGCAGGTACAAGGAAACGCGCTGTTACAGAAAAGTCATAACTCTGGGGAGAATTTATTGTTAAGTTAAACAGGAGATGAAGGTGCCCAATCCCTGAAGGGTTTCTCAAGGGTTCTTTGAGCAGTTAATGGCACTAGATGTCTAAAACACTTATTTAGAAAAGGGAAACTCTTTGTGGTAGCGTTGTTATTGCTGCTGGGTAAACCCTTAAAGAAACCTACAACAAAGGGTTTCCTTTTACAAGAGTTTCTAGACAGTTATTTGGAGGGTTAATGGTTAAGTCTTTAAAGAACCTTCTACAGTATGTTCTAAGTTCTATGTTGACCTATTTAAGAGTTTCCTGCAACAGCAACAAACATAGAGTAGAGTAGAGGTTTTCCCCTTTATAAAGAGTTCCTCAAGAGTCGTTTGGATTGTAATGGTTCTAGCGTTTTTACGACCCTTTTATATAAAAGGAACCCATTGTTGGAAGGTTCTCAGTACACCATTTAAGGGTTCCCTTAACAACTGGTTAGAAGAAGAAAAGAAGTCTTCTGGGAATAGTTTTCTCTCTTTTTAATAAATCTCGTAGGGTTCAACATACTGAGCATTTTTCCTAGCAAAAAGCAAACAGTAAAGATTCCACTCATAGAAACAGTGCTCAGATAGTTATTGCTTCTCTTAGGAACCTCTTTTAAAAGAGGAACCCTTTCTTTGATTTAAAGTTCTACATAGACCATTTATCCTGCTGTCTGCTCTGCCTCGTCTCGCTCTGTGCCGTGTGCTGTAGATCAGACCGTTTGGTGTATTTACTTGCAGTCAGATTGCTTAATTTCCTGTGTCTGAGTGTGGCAGAGTGTGTGTGTGTGTGTGTGTGTGTGTGTGTGTGTGTAGGGGTGTGTGAGTGTATCTAAACACATCAGCTGTATCAGCTCACTTTCGAAATGAGCGCTCATCCACACAACCTCTGTCCATCTGCTCGACATCTACCGCAATAGCTGTGAGCTCAAACCACAGCCCTCGGTGAGATGAGCGACGGGTTACCTGATTCTGAATCAATGCCGGAATTGACCACCAGAGGCGCTTCTGGGGGTCATAATCAGGGGTGGAAGAAGTGCTAAAAATAGTTTATGTAAAAGGAAAATGTACAGTAGCTGGTGCTGTACAAAAACATCTAGCTAAAAACAGAATGCAGTGAAGTGAAAAGAGTTTCTACTTTTAAAAAGTAGGGTAAGATAACCATACTGACAACTACATAAGGTCACATACTGTAAGATGTCACATAATGGGTTGGATCGCTCCTTGATAGTTATTTTTTACTCTGATTAATTTGATAATATGCTTTAAACATAAAATGTATGCAAGGCTTTTTTTTTTAAAAAAAAACAAAAAAACAATTTGCTTAATTGAAGTCCTAATAGTTCAGCCCTTTTTTTTTTTTAAAGAAAAATTGTGTAATTGATGTCGTAGCGTTCGTGAGCATGGAACTTGGAACGTGAACACTATGGCATCAATTACACAACTTTTTTTTTCTTCTTTTTAAATATGTGTGCATGTGCGTGCATGCATGTGGGCGTGTCTCAGTCCAGTCCCTGAATGATGAGGAGCCTGATGGCTTGTGCTAAGTCCAGTTCATTTGACTGGTGTGATCGCTCTATACTACTCATATATAGTTCAGTGAACAGTTGAACTCAGGAATCTTGCACAGTTTACTTGTATTCTGCAATTGTGCAACAGGACTGAGACACGCACACATGCATGCACGCACACGCACACACACAAAAACTCACACTAAACTGGACCCCAAATCCACTGAAGTACTTTATTGATTTGCATTAGTCATGTCAGGTTAACGTTTATCACATTCATGACCAATATTTTGCATCATCTTGTTTCACCCACATTAGATTTTTGTACTGGTCGGCGCCTCACTGTCGTCAACTGAGACGTCATCGTCTTTTACATTGTCTTGCGTCTTGATTTCTTACACGCATGCACTTTATGTAATTTAGGGTCCTTTTTTATTAGTAGTAACAGTATTTAATTTTTTTCGTTACGTGTAGTCTTACATATTTCTGTGTTGATTCATTTTACAGTGTACTGTACTGGTGTATACTTTGAATTTGAAAATGCACTTGGGCACGGCACAGTTCATCTAATGGTGCATTCAAAGCTGTTCAAATGTTACACTAATCTCAAATTATTAATCTAGATAAAATGTAGGGGTCATGCATAAAGTGTCCAGTCTGAAAAGGAAAGCGTTTGGGAAGTCACCGTCATAGCTGGAATTAGTTTCAAATATCAATTAAGCAAATTAGAGGAAAGGACGTTTTGCACCCTACATCAAAAAGAAACTCAGATTTCAGATTCTACAAAGAATCGTTAAGGGTTTCTCCAACAAAGCCCTAAAAAAATTTAAGGTTGTTCCTGATGGGTTTTTGAGTGATTAAAAACTTTTGGGAACAGGTAGGCCAGTGGTTAAGGTGTCGGACTACTGATCAGAAGGTCCCATGTTGTACCAACTTGCCACTGTTGAGCTCTTGAGCAAGGTCACTCAACCTGGCCCAAACATATAAGGGTTTCCTTTGTTGGGAAAAAAAAGAGGTTTGGTATTGGGTTTGTAAATCTCAAAAACTGTTTGTTGAAGTGCTTGTTTTGGAAATAGTTTCTAAAGGGCTTCTATAGTCACAAGAACAACCAAATTACAAAAAGTTTCCATTTCAATAAAAGCATTAAAGTTGCATTGCATGGGTAATGCTTCTAGCTTTTTTTCTATATTTTCCAAAAAGGGAATCCATATTCTGTAGGATTCCACTGTAGAGACTTTAAGGGTTTCCTCAACAAAACAACCCTACAATAAGGGTTTGACATCTTTTCCTCTTCCTAGAGACTTCCTATGATTCACAACACATGCTGCAACAAACTGCTGTAATCATAAAGTCTAAAAACAACTTTACCCAAAAGATTTGTTCTGCGTATCCGCCCCTTAATATGCACTGCAAAAAAAATAAATAAATAAATAAATAAAAAAACCACAATTCAAATCCATTGTGTGCACTGTTGAGGTGATGGAAAAGGAATATGTAACAAATAACAGTATACAGTATATTATCAGTGGTATGGAAGAAACAAGGGCATTGTTGTATTTCACATTTTACACTCTTATGCAAGTTAGAAGCGCTTAGTATATTTTGCCTGCTTCCTGTTGGAAACTTTACTGATGCTTTCAAAACTGAGTTAGAGGAAGCTGCTCTAACCGCTTCCTCTAGTTAGAAACACATCAACGCTCCACCCGTGGGCCTGATCTTCAGAATCATCGTACAATATAGGACACAGGTGCTGCAGATTATTTTTTTTAAAAAAAGGAAAAAGAAATAAAGAATGAAAAATCTAAAAGAAAAAAGGGCCTCTTTCTGAGGTCAGTCTTACATCAAAATGTAAAAAAAAAAATTGAGGAAAAGTTTAACAAGAACCAAAGCCAGCAAATCAGTAATCACTAAATCAAAACCAAAACATAACAGCACATCTGAAAACACAATGGCCATTCAAAAAACAACATGAAAAGACATCCAAAGAAAGAAAGAAAGAAAGAAAGAAAGAAAGAAAGAAAGAAAGAAAGAAAGAAAGAAAACAAAAAAGAAATTTACTTGTTTTTTAGTTTACATGTTTAATACCTTGACAACCTATTTATTTGTTTTCTTTTTTAGCAATATTTTAATGTATTTATTTTGTAAGTTTTTCAGTTTTGACCAGAACAAAGGCATAACTGGATGAAAAACAGCTTGAAACACAAGTGTCCAGGTCAACGAATGAGAACCTACATTCAGACATTATAAGCCTTAACGGATTTCCCCTAGACAGATCAATTTTTACATTATAGGCATTTGGTGGTCAATTCACATTTCTAGCTTTTTCTTTCACATTTGGGTGCCTAGAAATTAACAAAGCAAAAATAATAAAACAAATATTGAAACATTCTTCTCAAGCTTTTGAAAATAGAAATCGAGCTGTTGTACGCAGTGAAGATTCTGCACGGAGCAACAAAAGCACAGAGTCTGGTCTTTGAAATGCACGCTGTAGCTTTATCAAAGTTTTATAGTGGTGTCGTGCAAAAATCAACCCTGAATCAGTTTCTCTCACTCTTGCTTGCTGTGCAGTCATATGCGCGCGTGAGGCATCTAGATACTGAAGGTGTATAATAAAGCCAGTCCTTACCGCTAACATTTATAGCAGATTGTCATCCGCTCGTGGTCGTGGGAATATCTGCGTTTGCTGATGGCTGAGTATTTTTCTGCACAGTGTGGCAGTTATATTGATGTTTGTCACTCCATCAGCAACTGTGACACCCATATACAGGTTCAATCAATACTGCCTTTCTGGTATCTTATAGCTCTTTCCCCACATCGTCCTTGGTTAAGCCCTTATATTATTGCTGCTGAGGAGCTCTGGGTGTAGATTCTCAATTTTCAACTTTTTTTATTTTACTCTTAGGAATGGAAAATCTAAATAAAACAAAAAATAAAAAGCAAATCATTCTGTATTTTAGGTTTAATTTTAAAATGTTGCTTTGCAAAAATAGAATAGAAGAAGAAAAATGCATATCAAAATAGATAAAAGGTTAACAGATGAAATGTGGCTTGTTCTTGGTGTAAGGGTTTTCTGGTTTTCTCCCCCTGCTGGTTGTTGTGTTGCCGTGTTTTTGTTGTGATTTCTGATTCATGGTTGCCTATTCTGATTTGCTGTTCTGTTGATGGATTGTATATGTTTTTCCACTTTACTACACTGTATGGTTAAATGGACACCAGATCATCGCGCCCATATTGTATGTTGTTACTTCCCAAACCATTACCATGAATTTAAAAAGAGAAGTGGTGGCTCAGGTGGCTAAGACTGATTGTTGATTTGGGGATCTGAGTATCCAGGTTTACGCCACACTGGGTAACACGTGGTTGCCACACCCCATGTTACCCAGCCACTGCATGCGGTGCCAGTCCAAAGCCCGGATCGAATGGGAGGGATGTGTCAGGAAGAGCATCCGGCGTAAAAAACCTGAAGGCTGACTGAACTCAACCTTACTGAACCCCTGTGGGATGAACTGGAACTGGAGACTCCTTAACATCCCACCATCAGTGACGGACTTCACTAATGCTCTTGCAACTAAATGAACAAATGAGTTATAGTTTCATTTTAATATCAGAGTTTTCTCTATGTACCTAATTGTGCTTATTAATTGATGGCTCAAATTCAGTTTTATGAGAAGATCTAGATTCCTCTGAGATGTTCTCCATTGTATTGTATCCATTTCCAAGTGATGTTTGGTTTAGGGAAGTCCAGATCTCGCAGACAACAAAGGATCAACAGAAAGCATTGTGGAAGCAATTGATCATTAACAAAGACACGGCTGTGGTAGTTCAGACAGAAAGTGGGCCATGGCTGATACTTTATTTCCTCCTTTAAAAGAACCTTACATGCAAACCAAACTTAGTGCAGTGGGTCAGTGAACTGTTTTCCACTGTAACCATTCTGCTGCTCAGACATTTAGACATGATGAACAAATGTGTGAGTCATGCACTGACTGACCTAATTTCATTCCCTGTTTAGAATTTTTGGCATTTTTAAACCAAAAACAAGTCTAAAATATACTGTTGGTCTTTGCACATTTATTAATGGGGTGAGGAATAAGTCAGTGTAAAAGTAGAGTTACCAAAATAACACTGATTATTGTCTTCTAACACGCCTGAGAGAGCAGTCTGCCAAGCTTGTACATTTTATTTGGTAAAATATGACGTCATACTTATTTATAATCACAGATATTATAGATATTTATAAAGACATTT
>JAAGKR010002417.1:0-17788 GCA_011419295.1 Clarias macrocephalus
TATACGGATACAAAAACAACGTTGACTCTCTGGTCAAATGTCTGAGCAGTCCACAACATTAAAGCTATTAAGCATCGTTCCCATTCATGTTTTTTTTTTCTGATCACATTTCTTCTGTGAATTTCACAGTTTATCCTTCCAGGTTTTAATACTGCATTGAATGGATTTTAGCCTAATTCCGGCAATCTCACTAGTTGTATTTAAACCCATTATTTAAATACTATTTATCTATATTTAAGTGTTATTGATCAACATGTCCCTAATTTAAAAGACTTGAGTGAACAATTACATTCATACTCCACTGGGCATGGCAGGTGGGGTCAAGCATTCCTCTGAGAATAGAAGTCGGCAGGTCACAGCGAAATTGGCTGTCAGAGAGTGTTGTGCACTGATTCTCAGGGACAGGTGCAGACAGTCCTGTAGTGGTCATCATAGTCAGGGCAACTAAAGATGAGAAACCACACACACAAACATACACAGGAAAACATGCAGATTAGGCCAATAGCATTCTCAAATTGCCCAAAGTGTGTGAATGAGTGTGTGTGCCCTGTGATGGATTGGCACCCCGTCCGGGATGTACACCGTCTTGTGCCCTGTTGAATGACGGGTGGCAGGAATTGTTTTTTTTTTTAACAACTTTTTACTGATTGAGATGCTGGAGTTTTACATACACCATGAACTTTAACACAACTTAACTCGTGGGTGAATGTAAAGCCTTTATTTTCATAGGAAATGCATTTTAACTGATTAATTAAGTTGAGACTGAGACAAGTGTTAACACTTGATATCTTATATTTTAAACACCAAAATCTCAACAACTATAAAATATTTTTTTTTGCCGAATTAATTAACTGTTTTCTGGGTCTCTCTTTTCTTATTCCATATATTTAGGGTTTAGTTTACTAACGCGGCAAGCTCTGGTTACACATGGAGTTTTGGAGCGAATACTTGTTGAACGTTCAGTCAATGTTCTTGTCGGATGCTTTGGCTTCAATAGAAGCTTTACAAGTGTGATTAGATTTAGCAGAGGGAGTCTGGGCAACAGGGAAGGACTTGATCTCTCTCTTGGTGAATCTGGAATGTTTCTGAGGTTGATCAGGTTTTGAAAAAGAACCAATCCATCCCTTTTGGATTTCTCCATTAGATGTTTTGGATTTTGTACTGCACTTTTGGCTAGCCTGTTAGCTCGTGAATACTCTGTGTTACTGGTCATATGTGTTAAGTCTCAAGAAGCATCAAATTCTTTGAACTGTTGACTTTGGGTGCTGTTGAATTGGGTCCCATTGGCTGAAAGGACTTTGTGTGAACTTCCATGAATGGAAAAGTGCCTTTTGAGTTTTGTGATCACTGTACTAGGGGACAGGACACAAAGTAGGTAAATTTTGAACCATCCTGAATATGAGTCAAATAGTACAAGGTATTGTTGTCTATTTCACTTGAAGCCACAGTTGACTATGGGAGAAATAGGATAGAGTGTAATTGAAGAGGCTTGCTTTGCCGGTGAGGGTTCATACTGTTACGACAGATCACGACTATACTTCCTTTTCAATGTCTTTGGTGAGGGAGGGCAAGAAAATAATACATCATTCCCTGCATTTGGTTGCATCAAGGTCAGGATGATCTCCACTGCATGCAAACACCACAGCAAGCAGCTCTTTTTCAATCTGTGCTTGACATAATTCTGTTTCCGTCATAATTTACATAATTCTGTTCCCTTGATTAACTCACCTCACTGAGACAGAATCTGCACTTTGGAGGGTTCAGTCTCAAGTTCACCTCACAAGCACGGTCTAAAAAATTTTTATGAAATGCCTCTCTGGCCAAATTAATGCCAAAGGGCATCCGAAGAAATCTGAATTTTCCAAACGGCATACTAAACGTAGTCACTTGTTATCCAGCGAAATCTGCCAAAAGGAACTTTTAACATCAAGCACAGAGAACACTGTGGTGTTTGGCATCTATTTAGACTGTGCGCGTTGGGTGATTTACATTTACATTTAGGCATTTGGCAGACGTACTTATCCAGAGCGACCTACAAGGTGATGTAGGTTAAGGTGAAGGTAAGGTGAAGGTGAGGTAAGGGATGATGCGGCCTTTTCAGAAACTTATTTAGGTTTCTAGAGTCAATGTAGAATCTTATTTCATCTGCGTTTTTCTTATGGGTGGCCAACATAGATGACACCCAGTGGGGTTGGCTCAGACACAGTGATGACACCTATGGCCACCATTCTTTCAAACTTTGCTTTTAATTTGTGTTGCATTGCTGGCCATACATTTTTCTGCACAACATACAATTGCAGTAAGAATAGTCTCTCAGATACCAAGATAACAAGGGTGAACCCGCAGTCTGAATCTCCTCTCCACCGTATGTGACTTCGCGTGGCTTGACATCTGAAGGAATTAATTTTGCTTTACTTCACATTTTTTGTGTTGTGCTTTGGTTCAGCTAGTGTTTTAGTGTGCTGGTCTGTCAGTTCATGTATTTGGCATCTTTCAATGGCTTTTGTTAATGTTGTTAAGCAGGAGTTTTATATACAATGTGAACTTCATCACTTCACAACTTAATTCGCACATGCGTTAGGGCGAGTTCCATGAACTTAATTCAATACAATTTAATTTTTATAGCGATTTTAACAGTGGTCATCGTAAAGGTCACCTTTACAGAATCAAAAGAAATATGGGAATGTGTAAGGAAAACATCCCTGAAATGGAAACCTTCAACCACTAGAGGGCGCCAGATGGCTTTGTTATGGCTTTGCTATGGCTTTGCACTGCACGGAAGGAGATTTATTTGTTGCGGCAGCTGTGCATAACAAAGTCCATGTAATTTGGGTCAGTTCTGGCCCCTCTCATCTTTCCTCGTTTAAATAAGGTTTCCTCATTCATCCTACCTAAAGGAATACTGAATTAATGCAATAACTGAAAACTGAAATGCAATACATTCATATCGCTACCCATGATCTGATGAGTAATAATAAGATTTAAACTAGAGAGGTACATTTCTTGAAGAAAATGTGACTGGTGCTTGCCGTGACGTCATAGAGCTTCCCATGTCATAATCATAGATGTAGCTGATGTTGGTCTCAATGTTAAGTCTATGGGATTTTTGGGGCGGTTAATTGCTCCCTGGTTGCGGCAATTAACCGCCCACCCCTTAGAAAAGTCCCAAGCCGCACCAATAGCACCCCATTCCTTTCCTTTGCATAACCATGTGGTATAATTAAGGTAAATGTGATTCCCTCTCTTCATGGTTTTATCTACGCCATCAATTGACCTTTGTAATCCTGCTTGCAATAAGAAACCAGAGCTTAAGCAATTGAATTCAGAAATCTGGACTTAACTACATGTGACTTTGGCTCATATAAGAAACCTATAAATCGGGGATCTTCAACTCCAGTCTTGCAGGGCTAGCACAGATTGTAATTTATCTAAACCTAAACACATCCACTGAACCGTACTAATTAGATTAGTTGTATGTTTTTGCAGAGCAGTTAAACTGGCTATAAACAAATAAATACATAATTAACCATTCAGTTATTTTCATTACTCATTTACATTCAAGCTTTAAGTAGCCTACTATTTTTATAATAATAATAATAATAATAATAATAATAATACAACCCCTGATTTAAGCTCCAAACAGGGCAGGATAACACTGTTACATGTAAAAGTAGGACTTTTACCTAAAGTACCTAAAATTACAGAAGTACACAAATCCTTAATCGGGGGTTTACTGTTGACCTTTGTGCTGTTCTGTAGTCAACCTGAAAGTCAAAACTACACCGCTAAAGAAGCCATCTTCTCTAACATTCCTACATATCTGTCTTATTGTGCCCTTAATATTTTAGTTTGTTCAATTTATTAAAAAAAAAAAAACATGACAATTTCCTTTTGGGATTAATAAAGTACTCTTATTTAATCTATTTAGTTTTACTATCTCATTTAAATATTTAGTATTTAATCAATCAATCAATCAATCAATCAATCAATCTATCTATCTATCTATCTATCTATCTATCTATCTATCTATCTATCCAAAATCCTATAGCAAAATCATATATTACACGGCTGTATTTCATTATGAATATCATTATATGGCCTTTATTTCAATTATTATTTATGTCGAATAATAATTGGAATCTGTGCAGTGTTTTTCTGTATACAAACACACTGAAACATACATACCACAATATATATTCTACTGTTGTACAACAGCACCATATTTTTTATGTATACTGTAACACCGGCCTTTCTACTTCTTATACTGCTGACAAGCAATATGCAAATTAGTACTTTTTAAAATTTCATGTAGGTCATTCCACGAGTTCTAGTATTAAATATAGAGTTTTCTTACTTGAAGCTTGCTATACTTTAAGCTTTAAGTTTAACTCAATTTTTTGTTGGCCAGAGTCTTTGAGTAAATGTGCACACAACAGGAAGCTGTTTAGTAATAACAGGATGGCATTTTAAAATACAAAACCCAAGTCATTTAATATGTAATAAAGTGTTGCATTTAAAAAAAAAAGTTTTTTTTTTATGTTGCCAACTCCGGGAAATAGAAATAAGGGACGCTAAGGGCGGGGACGCTTTACAAGTTGAACAGCCTTCCGATATTATTTTTTTCTTGTTCTATATAGTCTGTTTGAACTTGGAATATATTTGTAAAAGTTGTGTATAGCATGTATGTATTATTATAAATAAAAAAGTTAATATTATTTGCGACTCAGTTGGTTTGCATTAAAATTTGTAGTAAAAATAATCACAGTCTATCTATTAGTTAAAGCAGACTCATTTTGCTCTGGTGCTGTGGCACCTGATCGTAACCCTCAGGGAGGGGCTTTGTGTGTATAGTGAACTGAGAGAGCTTCCATGCAGTGTCCAGCAAAAGCACTTGGCTTGAGTTTGCGTTATGACACGAAACCCTGGAAATAAAAGGTTAACAAACAGAGCAAAACCCAAATTAATAAACATAAGTATTATACCCGCCTATTTCATCAAGTACATAACATTTTAAAAGAGATAATAGCTAAACCACTTTATCTTTTTTCGCGTTTCTGTCCGTTTTTTCTCCTAAAATGTGACGATAGTTGCTTAGCTCTTTGCTCTTGTTTTAATTTGACAAGCCGCAGTACACACTTGGGAAACATAGGCTGTGCGTAGACTGGTTATATATTATCCTTAATGATTTCAGATAAAACAGCAGAATGAAATATGTGAAACTTTATACTCGCAGTAATTTAAAGTGCACTTTATATTCGCAGTAATTTCCTAGTCTGAGTGATTTTACTAATCGCATCGCTGTATGAAGTGAGATGTGCGTATTTTCCTGCTCGTAGACCTTCCTAGGCTGCGTTTCCCAAAAGCATCGTAAGCCTAAGAAGTTCGTAAAAATGATCGTACGACTGATCTTAATATTGCGGTCTGTTTCCCAAAAACATCGTAACTTAAGTAGCACTTGAAAATCTTCGTAGATCTACGGGTGCTCTGGAGTAATCGTAAAGCCTTAAGTGCATCGTAAGGAGGCAGAGTTAGGAGGTGACCTGCCGGACAACCGGCAAATTGCACCTAAATTTTACTTCTCTTCAAAGTATTTATTAATTTTATTTGGACGTATATTTTTTTTATTCATTTCTATTTTCCTCACTACACAATTAAATATAGTAATAATAACGAATAAAGAAATAAAATAAAAATGTTAGAATAAAAAAAGTACACTGTTGTATATGGACATTTCGAGGCTAGGACAAATGTTGTATTTAACTGAAAATATTTAATGTAATATTTAAGATGACACAAATAAAGGAGGAACTCAAAAAATGTGTCAATGACTTGCTGGAGTGCAGGAAACTCAGCCATGTATTGAACATGTCTTGGTTGATCATCATGAAGTCTCATCTCAACTTCAAATTCAATATAGCAATATCGTCCCAGATTTTTTGTTTTTCTTTATTTGTGTGACTGCCTTTAAACCTGCTGAAAATTATTTGTTTTTGTAGCTCCACCTCCACCTCTATTAATTTACTCTTTTCGAAAAATGTATTTTCTTTGTTTTTTGGTTTCAGCCATTTTGCTAATGTCTCCACCCCTAGGTACTGTATGTGCTTATGTAAATTTTTCTCCTATTAGCAAATGCACATCAAGTGAAGATAATTAGGCTAAACTTTTCAAAAATAAATGTAAGAGCTTATTTATTTATTTATTTTGATGTGAGATAAGCAATTGTTGATAAAGAAATTGATAAATAATTCAATTTAAATAATTAAAGGTTTCAAATAATTATGGAAAATGATGCTGATGTAATTTACCTCAAGGACTGTTAGAATTATTTTTGTGCGAGATTGGAGCAAGACAGTGTTTTTACAGTACAACATTTCCAGTTAATTTATGTTTTTAAACTTGCTCAAGAAGAAATTACAGGACTTTTATGTTATTCGAGTTGAATATACATTCACACAAGTAAAAGAAGAACCGGAAATCAAAAATGATGGGTTGCTATATACAGCATGTGCAACAAAGTCTACAGCGTGACATTTCCAACGGATAGCGACTCCTAAGTAGGGCTACGTGCAATTGTGTTGTGCAAATTGTATTTTTGGGAAACGCACGTGAAACAATAACCAACATTCGCATACGTACAGTATATATGGGTGTTTTGTTAATTTGGTGTACTATTATTGATTTTACATTTTGTCTGCTTTCATCAATAAAAGAAAACAGAAAACAACAGAGCGCAAATATATAATCTAAATAAACGCTGCCTTTTACAAAGTGAAAAGTGAAAAATGAAAGTGAAAGCTTTATTTTAGTCATAAATTCACAACCACGTTCCAATCGAATACTAATTCAATACAAACAGCAAAGAAGCATGATAATTATCATTTGAATAATAAAAAAACCAGAAGCATCTCGTGTGGACTTATGTGACGCGTCATTTTCACGCCATAATATTCCTAAATCAAAATAGAAGATTTTATTTTGTTTCTTCATTTGTTCCGTTGATAGATAGATAGATAGATAGATAGATAGATAGATAGATAGATAATGAATGTTTTAGTTATTTGCCAAGCAATAACTCAATGCCTTATATAAGAGCTTGATTAATGAAAATCAAGCCCGGGCTTTTTGTAGTACATAAAATAGCCTGCGCACACTCTGTTAAGGGGAAGACATGACAAAGTATTTTAGATACATATTTATTGATAATGAACCACGAATAAAATACAAGAGCAAAAAAGATGTTTGTAATATAACCAAATACTGTAGTGTATTAAAATGTAAAACTAGCATATGTGGTTATCAAAATTCACTTGCTGTTGACTACTACTTAAGTTAGAGTTAGAATAAAGAGGCCCTGTAAGATCGTGGTTGAGCCAAAATCCTCAAGCATCATAGAAACATATTTTGAGCAGTTTTAGACACGCCTTCGTTCATCCGTATTGCACAAAGCATGTGTTTCACACAGAAGCTCAAAATGGCCTCTCAATATTCACACAAATGATCTGAAAAGGATTTTTTGTTGTTGAAAGAAGCAAGGTTACCCTTGTGATTTAGGGATATTATTCACTCCACAATTCCACTCAGTCCTTTTCAGTTTTGGAATAAAGTTAATAAAAATGAAAAAAAAAAAAAAAACACCACAATGTCTGATTAAATCACACATCGAGTCATTTATCTGTTTTCCTTCAGCATTCGCATCTTATATGATAATGCGGGAATGTCTTATGCCGGAGTGACAATATAATTAACTCAAAATACTGCCCAAGAAAACCTTGGCTATTAATCCAGGAGTAGGAGACCATATTAAAGCCAAACTATCTCAAAGACATAGCAATCATTTTGTTTCTTCGTTTGTTCCGTTGGACACGGGCATTAGCACGTCACCCCTAACACAAAAAGGCAATAAGCATTTACTTATATCTGAAATTAGTCGCTTACAGAAATCTTTTGTAAATCCTTTGCAATTTGATCTTGAGGAACATTGTTTAAAAAAAAAATCTTTTTATGCACTCTTTCACAGATTGGAGAGGCTCTGCCTATCTTTACTTCTGAGAGACTCTGCCTCTCTAAGACATATTTTATAGCTAATCATGTTACAGATCTGATGCTAGATGTTTTCCCAGCTACATTTTTTAATAATTTCTTGCATTTTCAGCCCTTTGTTGCGCTCATCCCAACTTTAGTAGCGTGTAGCAGGCATCAAATTTTAAATGAGCTAAATTAGTAGATAAAATTGTTTTTAAAAAATTACACTGTTTTTCATTTTATTAAAATGTAAACCATCCCAACTTTCCTCCGAAATTCTGGTTGTAACATAGGCAAACATTACAGTTTAAACATAAAGTATAACATAATTAGAGAATAAATCACCTACTAAAAACTAGCATATGTGGTTATCAAAGTTGGCTTCCTATGGACTCCTACTTTGCAATTTAGCGTATAGAGGCCCTGTAAAAGGGTGTTTGAGTTCAAAAGTGACAATATAATTAACTCAACATTCTGCCCAAGAAGCTCTTGACTATTTATCTAGGAATAGTAGACCATATTAGAGAGATAGCAAGTAGCTTTTTAGATTTAGTTTTCTGTTGGTGATGGAATAAACCTCTAGATGTCCGTACAGCCGAGTCGCTAGCAATCTTTAAGCGACGACTAAAATATTCGAAGCGGCGATCTGTTTCTTAGGTATTTCGGTTAATTCATTAAAAAAAAAAAAAAACCTCCAATAGTGTTTGACTGATGGCACTTATAGTTAGTAACCAGTGCAAGGATCTATCAAATGATGGAAACTTCAAAACACTTTTGTAAGTCGCTCTGCAGAAGATTGCCTGCCGAATGCCTAAATGTAATGTAAATATAATGTAAGGAAAACTGAAAAAGAATTTTCTCTTAAATATAAGTTGCATGTTGACCGAAAATCTGAATAACGAAAAGTGAGTAAATAATGATGGCCATTTTTATGTCAAACTCATAAAAAAGTAAATTACATTTATAGACGACGTATTTGAATAACATAGACATATCAATATGTAAAAGCTACCCGAGGTCCTAATCACTGATTAGATAAAGAGCACAATAAAACATTAAACATACAGCGCAAGGACTGTGCCTACACGAGGTAGTGCGCTATTAATAAAGTGTAATGGCTATAGAAAAATACTAAACCGGTCATAAACGTTGGCGCTACGAAAAAGCACCACACTGTTGTCATTGACCTGGGTTTGCTCAGTTACTCTGCTTTTGCCTACAGATTATACAGTCCATCACATCATCATCATCTTTATAGAGGATTATAGATGACCGAACGAACGAACAATAGATAGATAGATAGATAGATAGATAGATAGATAGATAGATAGATAGATAATGAATGTTTTAGTTATTTGCCAAGCAATAACTCAATGCCTTATATAAGAGCTTGATTAATGAAAATCAAGCCCGGGCTTTTTGTAGTACATAAAATAGCCTGCGCACACTCTGTTAAGGGGAAGACATGACAAAGTATTTTAGATACAAATTTATTGATAATGAACCAGGAATAAAATACAAGAGCAAAAAAGATGTTTGTAATATAACCAAATACTGTAGTGTATTAAAATGTAAAACTAGCATATGTGGTTATCAAAATTCACTTGCTGTTGACTACTACTTAAGTTAGAGTTAGAATAAAGAGGCCCTGTAAGATCGTGGTTGAGTCAAAATCCTCAAGCATCATAGAAACATATTTTGAGCAGTTTTAGACACGCCTTCGTTCATCCGTATTGCACAAAGCATGTGTTTCACACAGAAGCTCAAAATGGCCTCTCAATATTCACACAAATGATCTGAAAAGGATTTTTTGTTGTTGTTAAAGAAGCAAGGTTACCCTTGTGATTTAGGGATATTATTCACTCCACAATTCCACTCAGTCCTTTTTCAGTTTTGGAATAAAGTTAATAAAAATGAAAAAAAAAAAAACACCACAATGTCTGATTAAATCACACATCGAGTCATTTATCTGTTTTCCTTCAGCATTCGCATCTTATATGATAATGCGGGAATGTCTTATGCCGGAGTGACAATATAATTAACTCAAAATACTGCCCAAGAAACCCTTGGCTATTAATCCAGGAGTAGGAGACCATATTAAAGCCAAACTATCTCAAAGACATAGCAATCATTTTGTTTCTTCGTTTGTTCCGTTGGACACGGGCATTAGCACGTCACCCCTAACACAAAAAGGCAATAAGCATTTACTTATATCTGAAATTAGTCGCTTACAGAAATCTTTTGTAAATCCTTTGCAATTTGATCTTGAGGAACATTGTTTAAAAAAAAAATCTTTTTATGCACTCTTTCACAGATTGGAGAGGCTCTGCCTATCTTTACTTCTGAGAGACTCTGCCTCTCTAAGACATATTTTATAGCTAATCATGTTACAGATCTGATGCTAGATGTTTTCCCAGCTAAATCATATTTTGTTTCCTGTTTTGGCACTTAGGAGATGGAATGAACTTTGCTTTAGATGTTTGTACAGCCGAGTCGCTGGCAAACTTGGAGCGACGACTAAAAACCTGTTTCTTAAGTATTTTGGTTAATTCATAAAGAAAACTATGCCAAAAGTGTTTGACTGATGGTTCTTAGTTAATAACATAATAGCAGTGTGAGGATCTATCCAATGATGTAAGCACGTTTGTAAGTCTCTCTGCATAAGATCGTCTACCAAATGCCTAAATGTAATGTAAGAAAGCACTGAAAAAATAATGGGTCTACATATATTTTAACATAATTTTCCCTTAAATAAAATAAAACCAGTAAATAGTGGTAGCTATGTCAAACTCATTAATAAAAAATACATGTATACAGTATTGTAGTAACATAGATGTATAAATATGTAAAAGCTACCATATATGTCAAAACTACTATAAAACTATAAACACACACACACACACACACACACGCACACACACACACACAATAAAATCAAAATAGCTGTGGAAAATTATCGCACACAGGTACAGTGCGCACACACACACACACACACACACACACACACACACACACACACACACACACACACACACACACACACACACACACACACAAACAAGAAATTCCACAAAATAGGCTTATAAACTCCTTTAACCAATACGGGTTGTTAATGGTTATTAAACAATAACCAACGAAAACAACATTCTGATCACTTTTAGGCAGTGGAAAAACTCAGTGGGTTTTTACATTTTCTTTCCTCAAGAACTCATTCTGACCCCTTTTTTGTTTCCTTTCAACACAGTGGCTTTATCATACTCTTTGAAATTCAGTATATGCAACGCAATTATATTTCCTAATATTGCTTTATGTTACGTTTTTTCTGTATAAATGTACTTTTCTGTAAAGTTGATGTGAAAAAAAGTTTAGAAACCTTTGTAACTATTTATAACGCACATCGATCTTCTTTAATAACCAAAGGAAACCATCCAATCAAGTAGATCATACAATATAGAACCTTATTATTGACTTTTTATTTAATGGGATAATCCCATCTTAACACATATTTAAAAACAATAATAATGGTAGTAGTAGTAGTAGTATTAGTAGCATAAAAAAAGAATATGCTTGATAAACTAATGCCACAAAAAAGTACAGAGGCTGTTTTTCTTATTCGACTTTTATTTTATGGAATAAATACGCTCGGTTGTTTAATCAGCCTCTAATTCAGCCAGCAGATATTGCGGTTTCACTTTCGATTTCTAGCACGTTTGCAGGACGAGATCGTATTATTAACGTGTATCGGTTAATCTTGTATGTCTAAAGCAAAAAACCCTAACAAAAAAAAAAAAAAAAAACCGAAATAAAACGCAAACGTTTAAACAATATGGACGCCAGGCACGCCTTTGGTTATTGATTTCATCAGAGGTAAGCGGAGACTCATTCATTTTCAGAGATGGGTTCCTGTCCTTTTTTTAAAATGGCGATTTCACGGATTAATCGGAAATAACATGTCGTAACATTTTACTGCAATATTTGAGTGATCAGTTTGTCTATTCATTCAGTTTTTTCACCATTTTTATTTCATTGTTTTTTTTTTCATATGCGGAAGTTAAGGACGGAAGTAAACGTTTAAAAATGCATAAGATTAAGGTCAACAGAGACCCGACAGTCTTTTTTACAGGCTAATGAACGATACAAAACGCTGTAAGAGCGTTAGAGGGCTGACTGAAACATTGTACATCCTAATATTTTTGTTGGAAGAAACTCCCGGAATACATTTGGATCGAGTAAAAGGTATAATCATATCAAAATAAAGCACCGCAAAACAATAAAAATAAAAAGACCTTACCTAACCAGAAAGACATGATGCAGATGTATACAGTGTCCACTATACCCATAAGAAAGGGGAGGTGCACGCGATGTTACCTCTTTGGCCAACGGTGAGCGGGGAGGGTCTATAGATTAATTTTTCATCATGAATTATGACGATAATTATCTTAAATATTTGAAAGTTTCATATCACATATCGTATTTTAGAAAGCCTGATATATCACATAATTATGCCCACATTACTAATACTTTGTCAACTTTCTCTTGGAGTTGCTCTAGATAAAACTTCGGACACATAGAAGACATAGTCGGACTCTTTTTATGTTTTACCATTTTCTTTAAATGAAACTTATAATATATAATTATAAATGAACTTAAAAACGTATAATTCTATTAACACTAGAGGGGGTATTTTAGGATTACTGGTACAATTGACTGTGGGACAATTAAATCCGATCCTGGGACTAACAATCCGTTTAAAATCTGAAATTAGTTTTATTTTAGGGTATGCTTAAAGATGGAAAAGAGGGAAACAAATAATATACATAATAGTGGCAACAAATGTTGATGCATTCATTATAACGTGCACCTTTCTTACATGGATGCCGATTTTCTCTTTAGTAAATTGAGAGTGGCCGTGCACAATATATATATATAAATTTTTTCAACTAACGCACTCGAAAGTATATGGCCTACTTTACATTTAAATATGTTTGAACAGACTGTTTATGGAAATTTGTGCGCGGTGGACCGGTGGTAGTGGAATATACGTAGAAATACAGGCCAATGAACGAAATATACGGAGAAAACGTAATGTTTTTCGATAAAGATCAGGGACGGATTGGGACGTAAAAGCTTTCTTGGAGCCTGACTCAGAATAACACAGCACAACCCACATGTAAGCACATACATTCTGCTGAACTGACAGACTTGTCTCAATAATACACTTTTACCAAGCAGTACAGGACACCCACATCATAAGTTTCAATTCGCGGATATACTGTAGCATTTCTTTTTTCAGTCACAACTTATATGTTTCAGTTAGTTACACAAGCACTACAACAGCTACACAGCCCAATTAATTAACATTAATTATGGTAATATATATATATATAATCTTGTATGTATATATTACACCAGTAATAAGTATTTAGGTAAATTAGTACTTGTTATGGTGAGTGATAAATCCAACCTATTATTAAAACCAACTTATCGCTCTCGCACAGTGTCCGAGGCAGGTTCGATTCTAGAGGGGGTGGCGCCAATGCGTTGTCCGCTCAGAGCGCGATCACTCACTCATTGCCTTAGAGCGCCGTCACTCGCTGCTTGATTTGCGAAGGGGAATCACAGTTCAAAACGGAGGAGAGAGACCACCACGACACACCACTGTTTATGGTGTATATACAGTGACTTCAAAATTTTTTTTTTTAAATATCACCCTGATAGCATGTTTGTCTGATTATTATCTTGTAGAATGTGGCTTGTGTCTGTTGAACAAAATACATTGAACAATACCTTAGGCTGGTAATCCCCCTCCCTCTTCCTGTAACATCAAGCTTTCTAATAATGTGTCAACAGGGAAAATTCGTTGTTGCTAAAAGTTATATATTTCATATCTTATTTTTTTTTATTTGGCATTTTGTGTAATTTGTAACTAATTGATCTATTTTTAGTAAAGATGTGCATTTACTCAATTTAGTTTTAGTAATTTGCCTCCAGAGTTTTGAAGTTTACAGAGATTTGCAGGCATCCTGGTAATTTATGGATAATTTGGTTTTGTTAAACAATGCGGTCCACAAAAAAAAAAAAAAAAAAAACTTTTTTGAAATTTGGGTTTGGCCTACAGAAACATATACTGTACATGCAACTTTGCTGACTCATTGAAGAACAATGACCCATAGCTAGCTAACAAATTTTAGATAGCTAGCTAATTTAGCTGACTGCTTTTGGGGTTTCTGTTCCTGTCTAGGATTGTTAGCTGTTTAATTAGCAATGTAGAAAAGATAATAAATATACTGTCATTTAAGTGTCTTATAGTGTTCTTCGGGTATCAGTGATATAAATACACGTAGCAAAGTGTATTATTTTATTTGTAAAAATGAAAGTACTATGACTTTAATTAAAAGTATTATATGCAAATTAGTTTTCTTGCAAATTAGTTTTTATCTAATCATGTCTTATCATGTCTATGGGCTGCTGACACTGCAAGAGTGGTCACAAAGACAATAAACATCATACTGTTTAACTTTTGTTTATCTTATCTTATCTTATCTTATCTTATCTTATTTTGTTAAACTTGTCAATAATGAAGATTCAACCACAATAAAATATGATTAATCAAGTTGCAAATTTTACGTTAATGCATTGGAAATATGAAATCCAGACATGTCAGGACGTCCTTGACAAAATGTTGCTTTGTGTACAGACTGAAAGGCAGATGTAGATCCTAATAAACTCTTTATTACTGACACAAATGCACTTTATCATAGACCAGGCCTGTGGCTTCATAATAACATGTTGTTTGTTAAATGAGATTTATGATTCTTTACAAAATAGAAACTTTTACTTAAAGAAATTAATCACAGAAATTATGATTATTATTAATAGTAGTATTAGTAGTAATTTATTACTATTAGTAGTAGTAGTAGTAGTAGTATTACTTTCAACTGTATTGACACTAATATTACACCCATATTTCACACTGCACATTGTGATATTGTATGAGCTTTCACATATGCTGCACATAGATTTTTAACTTCTTTTTTTTGTTGTTGATCTTTAACTACAGACAATATGACTAATCAATTACACAATTCATGATATTACTAAGTGCTTCTAGGAAAACAGTCAGTCATACCACTAGCTTATTGTTACATATTCAATTTCTTAAGCCAGGACAGATTTATTGCATTTTTCACAATCTACACAGACGCATGAAAAAAGGCAATCAACTATATTTAATCATGATGGGTGAGGTTAATACGAGTCTCATATCCAAATATATCCTAAACATATCCTAAACTGTTGTTACAGTTCAGTATCAGTTTTGTGTTTATAGTATGTTATGTTTGTTTTAGTGGTGAACATCTACCTAGTAATAATCCCACGAATAGGCTACGAAAGGTTGGGCACACCTGGTCAAAATTTCTGTTAATGTGCACAGTTAAGCAAGTGGAAGCTTAAATGATCTCCAAAAGGCTTAAAATTACAGGTGACACATTCCCTTCATATTTTAAACAGAATAATTTTTTTTATTTTCATATTTTACATTTTCAAAATAACAGAAAAAGAAAAGGGCACCCTTCAAAGTTAGTACCTAGTAGCACCCGCTTTGGCAAGTATCACAGCCTGTAAATGATTTTTGTAGCCAGCCAAGAGTCTTTTAGTTTTTACAGCAGTGTTCCAGTTCTGTGAGATTTCTGGGCTGCCTTGCATACACTGCTCTTTTGAGGTCTATCCACAGACTTTCAATGACGTTTAGGTCAGGGTAGTCCATCATGTATTTTGAGGTGTGTTTAGGATCATTATTCATTTGTAGAAGCCATCCTCTTTTCAACTTCAGCTTTTTTTTTTTTTTACAGATGGTGTTGTGTTTACTACAATAATTTGTGGGGGGATTTAATTGAATCCATTCTTACCTCTACCCTCAAAATACTTCCTGTGTCACTGGCTGCAATACAATCCCAAAGCATGATCGATTCACCCCCATGCTTAACTGCCGTTCTTTTCATGAAATTCTATGTTCTTTTTTCTTCAAACATACCTTTGCTCATTGTGGTCAAAAAGTTCTATTTTAACCTCATTGATCCACAGGACTTTTTTTTATTTTTTTTTACAAAATGCATCAGGCTTGTGCAAATGTTCTTTTATATATAAGTAATGATTTTGGTAATAAATTTGTGCTAAGTTTTGTGGTGAGGCTCTGACCCCTTGAGGCATGACTCCACCAGACATCTGAATGTGTGTGTATCTGGCACCAGGATGTTACAGTAGCAGCAGATCCTTTAAGGGCTGTAAGTTGCAGGGTGGGGTTTCCATGACTCATACCTGTTTGTCCAGAACACCCCATGGATGGTCATTGGATTGAAATCTGGGGAATTTGGAGGCTGGAAGAACAACCTTAAACACTTTGCTTGCTAAGCTTCTTACACAGCAAGCTGTGATGCACTGATGAGTGCTCCGATTCCTTTCTCTCATACCCAGCATTGATTTTTTCAGCAGTTTGCACTACATTAGATTTTTTGTGTAATCGGAACAGACAGTCTAGGCTTTAATGAGCCTTAGATGAGAATGGTCCTGGCCCTATCTTACTGGTATATGTATAATTCAGAATCAATGCGTTTATATTTGCGTAAGTTTTAATGTCCATCTTGATTAAAGGCGAAGCTCTGCTCTAACTGTAAACATATTTTGACAAACTGTACATTTGAAATAGCAGCAGCAGCAGCAACAGCAAAAAACAAAAACTTTTGCTACCAATTCTATAATAATAATAATAATAATAATAATAATAATAATAATGCAGTTTGTTTATACAGGCGGTTTAATGCACATGGTTTTATAATGGACTTTAAGACATTTATGATTTATAATTCTACAATTCATGATTATAGGCTAACAGAAACATACTTGATACCACTTTTATATCACCCGCTGCAGCGGGATAAAATACCGCTAATGACTTTGATGCTTCTACGCTGTGTAGTGTCTCTGTGTGAAAGTCATTCTAGCCTTTATATTCTGAGATTGTCATGCAGGGTTGTATACTTACACAACAGACTCCCACGTTTCGTGCATTCCTGTCTGAGCATCCTAGTCCAGGAGATGATGTTTTCCAAGTGTTACAAACAAAAATGGAAAGGAAACCTCTTTCAGGTTCTTTCCTTCTTTTTCATCTTCTCACTCACTCCGATGTGTAACCACCGAGTCACTGTAAATCCTGAAGCAAGCAGAGCAGACTGTGAGCTCTGCACTTGTGCTGAGTATGGCGGCAGCAGAACTCCGCCTTTCCTAGTCATGTGCTATATATATATATATATATATATATATATATATATATATATATATATAGAGAGAGAGAGAGAGAATATAATATATATTGAATTAAAATGAAGTATTGATTTTTATGATTATATTTTTAAGAAAATAAAATCAAACAAAAAATAAATCTTGTTGAGGAAGTCAAACGGTCTAGGGAGAGTCTGAGGATCGACAGCATTGTGAATTCTGGTGTCTCAGTAACATGACAAGTGAAAGTGAAGGAGCTATAACGTGAGCAAACTTGTCTTGCGGATATTCGGAGAGGTTAAACGTAATGAGGATTAATGGAAAGCAATGCAAATGATGCGTCAATCTTTAAGAACTAATAACGTACTTATTGGTGGTTCGCTGCGGGATAAGAAGAATAAACCACCTACAGTAAGGACTTGCTGTTATGGGAAAATAATCAAGGACTGTTGTGAGGACAAACTGAAAATGATAAGTAGGTGCTTTA